>JAVQJG010213961.1:0-12341 GCA_036024015.1 Craterocephalus amniculus
ACAGGTCCTTGGTGTCTCTCCATTTTTGGGGTCTTCGGGCCGCCCTTTGTCCGGCTCCCTGCCGAAGCAGGGAGCACGCAAACCCCTCCACCACGATAAGGTGGCGGCCCAGGGAGGGGGTAAGGTGGCGGCCCAGGGAGGGGATAAGGTGGCGGCCCAGGGAGGGGATAAGGTGGCGGCCTTGAATGTAACTAAACACTTTTCCTTTGAAAACTTGATTTAGTTTAAGTCAAAGAGTTTTGATTAAGTTCACCACAGAGTTCATGCAGTTTGTACGAAAGTCACAGCAAAACACATTGCCTTAGAGTATGTCCAGATGAAAAGGCTTTCAGTTGAATACCCATACTTATTGTTGTGTTAGAAAGCTTTTTTTTTTTACTAATTTAAACTGAACTGAATTTAACTATTAATCCATAAAGAGAGATTGTCATTGGAGTACTAATTTTTGAGGAAGCATGAAGGCCAGGACACACTGGCAGACAACAAACATAAAAACAGACACATTTATCATTTTCTATCATCACCTCTCATACCAGCAGCAGCTAGTGTTGTGAGACCACTAGCTGTTATGGGCAGCTCTGCATAATTAGTACACTGTCCTATCTCAGTTTCGTTTTTTTTCTTTTAGCTATGCACCCCATAAAAGTCCTACTATATGATATCCTCTTGTATGATGCTTCAGTTACTTTCATACTTATTTACTACATACTTTGCTTACTCTGCTGTTGTACAGTTACTCTGAAACATTGAAAAAAGTTAGAAAAACACACCACATTTCTTTGTATGATAACACCGACCAGAAACAAATCCAGTATATGAAGGTAACAGAACATTGACCCGCTAAAACAAAGTTTATAGCTGGACATCTTTAACCGTGCTTGCTGCAACACATATGTTTCTATGTACTCTCATGTTGTAGGTACAGATGTGGTAAAATGTCGTCTGAAGTAGAAAACATCTGCTGCCCAGATACAGAAAGACATGATGCATACATTTTTGTTACCTGTGGCTGAGTTGATGGCTGATGGCTTTTCTTTGTACATAATATGTAAGATCCATGGAAAATACAAACTCTAGTTTCTTGTTTTAGTATCTTTTAGTTAGTAGTTTGTTTGTTTTGTTTCATTTTGTTTTTCTTTCTGAGGGTTTCTTTCGGTCTTTAAAATTCTTATTTTGTGGTTTTAATTTTGTTTTTAATTCACGTTAAGAATTACAGTGTCTTTTTTCATTTTATTGCTTTCTGCACCTTGCTGTAATGTTTCTTATGTCTGTATGTAAAGCACCTTGAATTGTCATGTACATGAAATGTGCTATACAAATAAACTTGCATTGCCTTGCCTAATGCCACGTTTTAGAGAGGCCCTTTATCAGGTTTTTCACTCAGTTTCTTCTGTAAATACTTTCCATGCTGGATCATTGCAGAACTCAGATTTCGGCTGATTCATAAAGCAGCTGAGCATGAAGTGTAGTGAACAATTCCAAACATTTACACTACTGTGTTGATGGACAGGAAAAACAAATAACTTCGGCTGATGCAAGACTTCTGGATGTGTAGTGAGAATGAAAAGAATCAGCTAATAAAATATAGATATATCAATCTAATACCTACATACATTTCTAATAGGAAACAATGTCCTTGACTGGACTGTAGTCAGGGCAGCCAAGCACATCTCTGTCGTACAAAATGAGGTCTTATACTTTCCTGCAGAAACAACATCAGCATCACTTGTACTCTTGCATGTAAAAGTCTCACAGTATTGTAACAGTGTTGGGCCTCCCGTACAAACAATTACAGTGACTATTGCTCTGTTTGCTGATAACAGCCTGGATGGTCTTTGAAGATATAACATAACTTCATCTCTGCAAAGGATCCATCTTCAGAGAGCTTGAGGCATTTCTGTGCAGAGATCATAGAACTTGCTCCGTGCATAATAAAGTTTCAGGTTTCATTTTTCTGGGTGCAGTAGTGGATTCAGTCAAAATCTTTTCCAACGTGGACTCGAGCTCATGTGGCGGTACAAGTCATGCTGGCAAAACAGTTTTCTACCCTGAATGTTTTTTTGCAGTTTTATAGTGATAATTTTTATCCATTCATTAATGAATTCTCTGACCAAGTGTGATACATCATAGTTAGATACGAGCCATCCTAGTTTGCAAAGACTAAGTCCTTGATGGATGCTTCTTCTGCACCCAATAAAAATAATTTCCCCTTAATTCTCTGCATGTAGAATCTTCCAGAACGCTTTTGCATGTGCAATTGGAAATTTTTTACAAACATTTCAGTCTTTCTTAGCCTTCCTCCAACTCTTTTTGTTAAAGTTGGTGAAAGCAGTGAAATAACTTATTTTTTAATTAACCTGGTCCAACAAAGTGTCATATTAACTATACTTATTAAGTATAATTGCTTAATTCTTATGAGCTACAGTTGTAAGTAATCATAGTTATATCTTTCTGACGTGTCTGGAAACGGGGTTTGTGCATTGTAGAACTACCATATGGATACAGTACATTTGCTTAGCAATACCTTATACTGTAGATGTCCTCTGTGTCAGTTGGAACATGTCATTGTTATGTTAAACATGTTTTTTGTTGTTTCATTAATTATTTTAGTCTGAGAATTTCTTTTGAGTGACTTTTGTTTGTGTCTGTGATACTGTTGATGATAATTTGGCCTTAATCAGAGACATCACTGATCAGAAATTATTTCACTCACCTGCAAAACGTAAAAACGAAAAAAATTTCTGTGTTATCTTCAGCCATCTTACTCAACTTCACATTTCCTTTCAAAAATTGTATCTTATGGCCACGCAGAGAGGTACAGCAGGGGCAAAAACGTAAAATGTGTAAAACTGTGAGCTGTGTGTGTGACATGTTTGATTGTAACAGTTTGTTAAAATTGCCTGCTAGAATGTTGTCTGACACCAGGCTTAGCCATGATGGCGAGGGACCCAGCACCACGCTGACAGATGTCACCATGAGGACAGCAGCGGTTAGATGACCTGATCAACCACCATTTTGCTTTCACAATTATAGACATACAGTAGAAGAACTCCAAATGGAGCTCACGGTCTGATGATTTGGATTATGTTTTCTGGTTTGACACATAAATAGGTATCTGTTAGCATTAGACACATCGTCCTGAGTCACAGGGAAAAACACAAAGCACAGCTGGTTTAGTTAGGCATGCTTGTGTGGGGTTATTTGAATATAGAGAGAGATTAAACCCACAGAGCCCTCAAAGAGAGTGCCACAATATTTCCAGTGGTTGTACCAGCTTCGTCTTTTGTCCATTGCTACTGAATGACTTTTTTCTTGCGATTCAGTTTGGTTACACATTTTTTGTGTGAGCTTTTAGAACTTCTATCTTAAATGCCTCATGTTTAGGCCAATTGAATCTCTACAGTTGCAGCAAGCCAAAAGATCAAAGAGTAATCAGCATAGACTGTAAAAAGAATGGACAAACCCGGCTAAAAATCGCGGTTGTGCTACACGAGGCCTCGTTTTCCCAGATATCTGGCACCTGTCAATCAAAAGGACACGCCCACAATTAAAGTGGAATTTTAGGGTTAAATAACATCTAAACTGAGAACTTTTTTCACTCCCCGCAGAGTTGTGATGAAGGTGAACCTGACATTTTAATCCTAAAATGGTTTTTGTACCAGGCTGTAAACATGTTTCATTCTGCCGTAAAGTTGCCGTTTCTAACATGGGAGCCAATGGGACATTACTCTGTTTTGCAGCAGCACCTAGTGGATGAGGAGGGAACTGCAAATTTTTGCACTTCCGCATGGGCATCACTTTTCTAGTGGCAGGTTGCCGCTTGGCCCCGACCCATCAGCAACCCCCTCCTCCACTAGGAGCATGACACCTGTGGGGGAAGGAAAACATTCTGACTCTTTCCCTCAGATGTTATTTAATCATAAATTATTCATAATTAGGGGCATATCCTTTTGATTGACAGGTGCCAGATATCCAGGAAAACGAGGTCAAGAGCAATACAACTGCGGTTTTTAGCCGCTAACAGCGCCTTAGCTTTAGCCGCCTTCCTCCATTAGCAGGTTAGCTCCTGTTAGCTCCGGGTTAGCTTTGTTAGCTCGTAGCTACAGGCATTTCAGAGTTTGATGGCTGACAATCTTCCCTCCCCACATTATTAAACATTTCTATTCCAGCTGAGCAAACAAAATGAATATAAGAAAACTAGAATTTCTTTAAAAAGAACGACTTGTTTTCGTCTGGTTCTGGTTCACGCTTGCCATCTTCCTCCCATACCAGGCCTCACTCATCAGCTGATTGTATTTATTTGAAATATTCATTGATTGTGTCAAAGGTGGTGTCAGGTGTCATCATCCATTCTCTGTGATGCACGTGTGGTGCTTTCAGGGTTGTTGTGGTAATCCCAGTGTCCCAGTATTTCTTGAATGAGTCAGTAACATTTATGTTTGTTGGATAAATGCTGAGTCGTGGAGGCTTAGACCTGTTTCTGTGTGAATACCAGGGGGAGAAGGGAGAAGGGAGCCCAGCAGCCCTGGGGATCAAAGGAGAGCCCGGTTCACCAGGACTGCCCGGCCTCACGGGGCCCAAGGTGAGACCCTGACCCCGCCCACTGCTTAGTGTCATTTCAATGAGGCGCGTGAATGACTGGTTTTTCTACAACGCCTTGCTTTAGGGTGACAAGGGCAACAAGGGAGAAAAGGTGAGACAACTTTGACCAGAAACCTCCTTTACAAACACCAACATGTTCAGAAGGTTTCAGGCCCATGTTTTAATTCCTCATGCAGGGAGAAGGAGGTCCTGCAGGCCCGGCCGGACCCAAAGTAAGTCCCTCACACATTTAAGGAAAAAGTCCTTTTTCTGTCCATGGAGTTTACAGGAAGTCTTTCTCTGCTCGCAGGGTCCTCCAGGACCAACTGGAGAGCCAGGAAAGGCTGAAATCCAGAGCAATGAAAATGTGCGTTACTCTTCCGTCTGATACTTCTGTCACAAGAGGAGAAAATATACATACAATTAATTGCACATTTAAAGGAGAACTTCGGTATTTTTCCACCTGTACCTATGTTGTAGCATGCTATATGATCATTTACTCACCCAGACAGTTGTGGCGCAAATCGAACTCCACCAGAAAATATTAATGTGAACACGCGATCAGCATAAATCCATATAATGGGAGCGATCGGGCAATAGTTGCTCGCCCACTAAATAAGGCATTATCTGCCACTAAACGGCTTAATTTTACCAATGTGTTGTTAACAAATTCTAGTCGGTCGGACATTGGTAAAACGAAGGCGTTTTGTGGCAGATGATGCCTTATTTAGTGGGCGAGCAACTATTGCCCGATCGCTCCCATTATATGGATTTATGCTGATCGCATGTGGACATAAAATATTTCCCGATGGAGTTCGAGTAAATGATCATATAGCATGCTACAACATAGGTACAGGTTGAAAAATAGAGAAGTTCTCCTTCAATAAATAACTTTCCCTTTCAGGATATCCGCAACATCCCTCTGATGGTGAGTAGCTCCAACAAGCTTTTCCATGCAGAGAAAATATTTGTATTTAATCCAGTTAATAAGATGATTATCTACTCCAGGGACCTCCCGGATTACCTGGACCTCCAGGGCCCCCTGGAGTGCCTGGTACCAAGGTAAGCTGGCTGCACCCGTGCTGAGGTGTTGGTGTGTTTCCTCCTGCCGATTGGTGATGCAATGTTTGTTTCCTCAGGGTGAAGTCGGTCTGCCAGGCCCCCCAGGACTGGATGGAGAAAAGGTCTAACCTTAGCTGCTGAATTATTTAGTGAAAGAAGATTTGAATTAAAAGCAATGATGACTGTTAATTAAAGATTTCACTTTAGATGTGATGTAGGAATATTTATTGTAACGCGGTTACATGGGATTACTTTACCCACCCAGCAAAATTTGGTTGAAAAGACGTTAAAAAGACATCATGTGCATACGTTGAAACAACCGTTAGATTTGGTTAAAAAGTGAAAGGTGAAAAGCCTTCAGTCTCAGGTCGTTGAAAAGACGTCTTCCACTAAATTCAGCCCCATTTTCAACGTCTATTTATGGTCTATTCATGGTCTATTCATGGCCGTGACGGACCGACCAGATTTAGCCCAAAAAACAACGTTTAGATGACGTCTAGTGTTGGGTGGGAATTATTCTGGGGTGTTTTCAGGGACCTAGAGGGAAGCCTGGAGAGCCCGGTCCTGCAGGCCTGGCCGGTCCTGAAGGTCCGAGAGGAGAAGGAGGACCCAAGGGAGACAGGGGAGATCCGGGTTCATCTGGATCACCGGTGAGCACATCACACCACTGCCCCCCACTGCCCCCCAGACCTGATCAGAGCCCCGCTGACTGCAGGCGAGCGGGGGGCGACACCATCCTGCAGCTTCATGGCAGCTCCCATAAACACTCGCTAGTAAAACTTTATTGCTCTGAAGCCTGTTGACAGAAAGTTTGTTCCAACCAGACGAGACCTGATGGCCGGTGCAGGTCGCTGGTTCCAGCCTTGGCTGGGGAGGGGTTCTTACTCCGGGTGGGGGGGGTGCACTGATCGATCGGCCTTGATTTCTTTCATTTTGCGGAATCGGCCGATCTTTATGGGACAAAGGAAAAAGGATCTTTTGTGAGCACGACTCCTCCGTCCCTGATCCAACGTGCCGACGTGTAGCTCTGTAGGGTTTAGACGGGGGGATTACCTGCCTCCTGGGTTACCTGGCGCAGAGGTTTCCCCTCAGGCTGCATCTGGACGGATGCAGCTTTATCCTGCAGGAAGGTCATGGTGTGATTTTCTGTTCGGCCGATATGTGGTGGGAAAACACTTGGATCCACTGGTTTGTTCAGATGATGACGTTGTTTGTGCCTCGTTTTGTCTCAGGGTCCTAAAGGTGAACCTGGAGACGGAGGACGGCCAGAACTGGTAAGGACTACTCAGCTACCCCCGGTCTGATCGACACTTCGTGCTAAATGAGCTGTTTTTGTTTGTGTTTGTCTTTAGATCTATGGCCCCCCAGGCCCCCCAGGACCTCCAGGTCCAGTTGGTCCTGCAGTGAGTAAAATACATGACTAATGCACATCCAAAGTCCCATGAGGCACCGGCATGACCGTCATGTTGACATGAGAGTTTTAATCTCAGTATAAATCCGTTCCTCTTTAAAGAGACTAAAGTCGCCGCTTTAACACATCATTCTGAATGAAAACAACTGAATGAAACTTCAATCAGAAGCAGCGGCGTTAACTTAAAGCAGAATGAAAGTTTACATGATAGAGGAATTATAAGCTGCTCAGTAAACTAAAGGGAACACTAAAGTAACCCTCTGCAGATCTGAATGAATGAAATATTTGTGTTAAATACTTTGTTCTTTCCAAAGCTGAATGTGCTGACAACAAAATCACAAAAATGATCAATGAAAATCAAACTTATCAGTTATTCTCCAAATGAAAGTGGAAAAGCACTACAGGTTTGAGCAGAACGGTTTAAACCTATTTTGTTATAAACTGGCGCTATACAAATAAAGTTGGATTGAATTGAATCCGTCTGTGGAGCAGCTCAGGGATGGTGGATGGAGCAGACATGACGTCCCAGATGTGCTCAGCTGGAAGCAGGCTGCTTCTGGCAGCACATGGAGGCTGTGTGACCCTCCAAAGAAATACCCCCCCACACTATTACTGTCCTGCTGCCATGAAGACACAGCATAACCACTACTGAAAGAGCAAAATATATGCAGAAAATCTCTGATGCAGCACAGCCTCTGCCCAGCGTATGAAATCCACCTGGACAAACCAAAAATGAAGCCGAGGTAAAAAAAAAAAAGATTGCTACGATACAAAACTCAGAAGAGCAAAGACAGAGCCGCTGCAGTTTGCTGCCACCTAGTGGCGCTTTGTACAATGGAAAGAATTGATGCTCCATCGTGGATGAGCTGCTCTACCTGAGCAGCTGTGTGGCTGCAGACTCCGTCTCATGCTGGGAAGCACCACCAGCATTCAGAGGAGACCAAAACATCAACCACAAAGCATCGGAGCTGAGAAGTTCCCCCTGCTGAACCTCTCCTTTACTGGCTGTGTCTACCTGCTGTTATTCCCACCTGCTGGCTGTTATATTCAAACAGCAGCAGGTGGCGCTGATGGTCAGTCAGTGCTGCTTCCTACATAGACAGATCCATTTCACACAAGTGTGGGTGGCTTGGAGATACATACCTTTTTTCATGTCTTTAAAGCGGAATGAAGCGTTTACGTCGTTTCTCATCTCTTTAAAGTGGAAAGAGGCGTTTACGTGATCGTTTTTCATGTCTGTAAAGCTGAAATAATTGGCTTGTTAAGTCTGTTCTGAAACTCATTACATCACCTGTGTCCTTCCACCTGGTTGCATGCTCAGAAACATCCACCATCAGAATCAGCATAGATGTGCTTATTTTTTCCCGGTTGTGCAGTAAAATAAAAGCCGTAAAATAAAAGCTTTTTGGGGAAAATGTTCTGCAACCTTTGGGTCAAACAGGCTGTTCGGTGCATCCTGATCCGGCTTCATGTTGACAGAGTTTAACCAAAGATCACAAACTGATGAAGAGCAGCTGAAGATGGCTGCAGACAGCCGTGCAGGCTCTTTATAAAACGTCTTCTGAACAACGATTTTTACCCATAAATCATTTTCTGTTCTGTTCTCCCGTCTGGTGATGATGTCATGGTTTTCCTCCACCGTGTGTTTGTTCATGCATTAAATTTAAACTGTTTCATTCCCTGCAGGGTAGCCAAGGACTTTCAGGGCCGAAGGTGAGACGCCTCCCCAGAGATTTTCTTTCTGTCGGTTTGCTGTAATTCTGCTTCCAGTGTGGCTCAGTTTGTTTCCATCCTGCAGGGAGAGCCGGGGATCGGCATGAGGGGAGAGAAGGGAGCTTCGGGTCAGAAGGGCGACAAGGGAGACAGAGGCCATCTCGGACTTCCTGTGAGTACCGCAGGCTTGTTGTTGGAGTTCGGGTGCTTCTGCAGGCAGAATGACTGGTTTCACACATTTTCTGATCATTTCCAGTGTGTTGTGACTTAGATATGTTGTAAAAAACGAATTAAAAAAGAGTAAAAAGAATAGTCCAACTCTGAGGCATGAATACAGAATCAAACTAAATCTGATATCCAAACGGAAGCTGAAGCCGACGTCCATGGCAACCAATCATCATCATCACCATCATCATCGTGCGGAGCAGCATCCAGGCAGCTGTGCCTGGTTATTGTTTATTGGAAGTGAAACAGCTGAGACCAGTCATTCTGCCCGGTTACCATGACGGCCAACCAAGATGCTTCCTCATAAACAGCTTGTGTTGTCTCATAGGCGGTTGTTGTGTGTAACCTTTTAATTCCACTTTACTCTGTCCAGCAACAGTGTTTATAGAACACCAGTCTGAGCTGGTTTACTCCCATCATGTGCAGGACACAGAAAACCAGTTAACGCACCGTTTTACAACCCGTGGGTCATTCGTTCATTCGCCTTTCATTTCCTAATCCCTCAATGAAAGATTTCTGATCTTGTCCACCAAACGAAAATAGCACAACGAGCGATTTTTCATTTGAGGTAGTAGACCCGGACCCAGTTTTAATGGCAGTATTCACTGAAAGTGAATATCCTGGATATACAGGATCAATAATCATTTTTAAATATATCTGGTTCTTAAACACAGTCTTTATCACATAACATTAAAACATAAGTTCATGGGAAAACCACCACTGGCTTCAGTTTGCCCCGCATTCATTTGTCACGGTAAAGGGACTACACCCGATTTCACGTCCGGCTAGTTTTGGCGTGACGTACTTTCTCTGCCGGGTTAATTTTCGGAACGTCCAGACTCCGATCAGCCAGTAATAGCATTCCCATAGTGATCTGGTATTAAGTTACGAAAGTTAAACCCCTTAGCCGAGAAAAAAGCGTCACACAAAAGAAAAAAAAACTAGCCGCTATCGCTGACTAAGCTAGCCGGACGTGAAATCGGGCATAGTCACATTAAGTTTCAGTTTGCCTCGTTTAGGTTCCACACGTAGCCAATGCAATTCCATTACGCGTGTCATCAATCATAAAATAAACCGGATCAAAGCAGCAAATCTGTGTGGCTCATTAACGAAGCTGTTTAGTGCGTCATACAAGATACATCCATCCTCTGCAGCGACGGCGGAAGTCGCTACAGAGTTCAACATGATGCTGAAGAGGAAGCAGGTGATGTGACGGAGGCCACACAGCTTCAGAAAGACGCAGATATCTGCAGCTTCTGCTCCTGCAGCCGCTGGAGTCCAGGTCGCAGTACCAGAAGTTGTGGCATAAATTCTGTGACTCCAGGAGAAAACGGCAGCGTTTCACCAGCTTGTCTGATCAGCATGTCAGCGTTAAAGAAGATCCTCCACAAAAAGCTACTTTCCCCCTTACACAGCGGGGCTCTGCACCCCGCTATGATGCTAATCTTCAAACGCAGCGAATGTTCTTGCAGACAACACCAAACGCAGTTACAAAGAAACTGCTGCAATCTTCAATTAACATATGAAAACATTTCTCCTCAATATTCGACACTGAAAAAACAGGTAGTCGCTGTCAGTCAGTGTCAGAGTTCGGCTACTTCTCCCTGATAGATGTCACCTCTTCGATCAATAAGAATGTGACCAGAATTAAGTCTGCTGAAGCAAAATTGTTTATACTGAGCTTATTCTCACAAGTAGAAACATTTAATTTCTTTAATAATGATTCATTTTGTAGATGGCAAGGTGGGAGAGTTATAGGTAGCCTAATGGGTTGCGTCAACTTTCTGTGCGCAGTGAGGCAGTCCTGTGAAAATTACAATTATACATATCTGGGAGAATTAAAGGCCAAGAGTCTCAGATCCTGGCGGGCAGGTATGGTGTGTCTTTTTTGATTTTTCATTTAGGGATTAGGAAACGAAAAAGAAAGAAACTAGTTTTTTCTATATTTTTCATTTTCAATTTCAAATGGAAAAGCGAATGAACAAATGATTCTCCACAGTTTTCCACCTGAGAGATGGAACATGAGCTGTAGCTTAGTGTCAGGGGAGATTTTTATCTTTGCATGTATCTGTTTAAAGCAGCAGGGATGCTAACGGCGTAGGTCGGGATATTTAACTCAGATTATTAATGGAAATCAAAAACCTTTCTTGAAAAAAATCTGGTAAAGAAACCACAAGAAGGACTGGAAAAAATAAATGATTAAAGACTACAAAAGTAAAAGAATAGTAAACAGGGGTGTAACAAGATATGTACTGGGAATGTCAGCTTAACTCGCCAAGCAATATGGAACACGATCCAGGAGTCCCCCCCCCTCCACTAGGAGCGGCGGTCCCCCCCCCCGCCCCCCCCCACTTAGATGCTATTTCATCCTAAAATTCCTCATAATTAGATGCGTGTCCTTTTGATTGACAGGTGCCTGATTAACAGGAATCGAGGCCTAGCCCAGCACAACCGCGGTCTTTAGCCGCTAACAGCGCCTTAGCTTTAGCCGCCTTCCTCCATTAGCTGGTTAGCTCCCGTTAACTCCGGGTTAGCTTTGTTAGCTTGTAGCTCGGAGTTTGATGGGTGTCAATCATCCCTCCCCACGCTCACACCCCCCCTCTCCGCACCTCCTGATCAGACATTTTTGTATTTCCTTGGAGTGATCAGACCCATGAATCTCGGCGGGAACCTCCAAAGCTCCTTCCCTTCTTTTCATTTCGACTTTGATGTTGTGCTTCCCTGCATTTTACGTTGTCACATTTATTCACTAAATCTCGCTACGTGCCCACGGACACGTGGGTAAAGCGGTGGCTAAAAGAGAAAAGCTGAATAAAGACGTGTGTGGGCCGACAGGAAGCCTTAGCTCCCTGATGAAGATGAGTCCTCGTCCTCATCATCACTTCCCTCCACTTTCACCGTTTCATCACCCTTTATTTGTCATCATGTGAATGTGTTGTTGAATCACCGCTTCACTCACCTCCCACCCCTCCTCCCCCCCACCCCCCCACCGTCTCTGCTCTCTAACGACGCTGTCCAGGGGGCTCATGGGTTAGACGGCAGACCGGGTCCAGTGGTGAGTGCTTCCCTCCCCTCAGCCTTCCTCTCCTCCTCCTCCTCCTCGCCTTACCCATGCTAATGCTAATGCTACTGCTAACGCTGCATCTACTGCTAACACCAATGCTAACGCTACTGCTAGCATAACGCTAGTGCTTGCTGCAGGGCGGGTCGGTTCGGGTTGGACGGGTCCACACGTCCTGCGCTGTTTCCACTTCAGCCACTCTGGGAAAAACTAAATAAAATAGATTAATGGAATTTGAAACTTTTTCTGTTTTTACTGTTCAGGGCGTGGGGGGGTTCAGGGCGTGGA
>JAVQJG010213963.1:0-10676 GCA_036024015.1 Craterocephalus amniculus
TCCGCCTATCGATCTCCCGCTCCATCCTTCCCTCACTCGTGAACAAGACCCCAAGATACTTGAACTCCTCCACCTGGGGCAGGTCCCCACCGCCGACCTTTAGGGGACAAACCACCTTCGCTAATACATTTGATGCAACTACATCCGAGATTGTGGAGCAAGTGGTGTGATGGGTAATCAAGGGAACCGTATGGTAGGCTTTTTTACCTCACAGTTACCTCTGTCTCTGATCTGTTCGTTTTATTTCTTAACACATTTTTTCTCACCTTTTCTCTCCGGAGTGCCATGCCCTCTCTAAAGAACAGGTTAACATCATTATAGCTACTTGCAATACTTGAATATAGTAATGGAGCCCCACATTCTTGAGGGTCAGACTTTCTGTTAAATCCTGTCTGCCTTCTCTCTACTCCTAGTGACAGAAGTGATAACTATTTACACTATTTCCTTTTCATTGATAACAACACCAGGAGAATGAAGATTTAGATGGATTTATGCATTAATGTGTTAAAGAATTGAGGTGTTAAATTTAGTTTAATTATTAATTTTGACAGCCATGAGAAAAATTCCAAATTTATTCGATAAATATAGATTATTAATTTTTCACAATTATTTGCCGAACCCTTGAAATGATCTCGAAACCCACCTTTGGGTCCCAACCTATAGTTTAAGAACCAGTGTCTTAAATACACTTGCTGAAAAATAAACCTGACATGGTTTTCTCATTGTCTTAAAAGGAGTCTCGTGCTACTAAGTAATTAAGTTAGTTGTTTATACACTTAAATGAGTAAACCAGTGATACTGGTGATCCAAGTCTATCTGGAAAAACATTTCTGTCCTTCTCCTCTAGTAGCCTGTCAGTAAACTGAGGTGGCACCTGGAGTGTTCAATCAGATTTTAGAGGTGGCCCCGTTGAATCACAGTTTTATTCTGGCAACTTATCTCCATAGTAATAGATATTAGTGTTGCTGTATTAATGTAGCTGCAGGGTGGAAGCAACTGGAAATATGTAAAAATGCCAAGAAGAGCCAGGTTTAAGACTACTACTGCAGCTGCTATGAAATTAAGAAAAACATGATGTTTACCCAAGGACACCATCTCCTGCTCGTCAGAAGAGAAGCTGCAGCACTGCACATGACTTGACAAGTACAGTTTTCTCATAACATCTTACCATAAAAATAAGCTGAAAAGGATGCAGCAGTGCATTGTGTTAATCAAAAGAAGCATCAGTCATTTTGTCTTGTACGTTTGGCTCAGTTTCCACGATCATATCATGTCGTATTCTACGCTTTGGAAGAGAAAGGTAAAGACAGGGATGTGGTTTACTTATTTAACAATGCAACCTGTTGCATTCCTCTGAGCCTTCGATCATATGTAATGTATGATTATATGTCATGTGACTGCAGCTCACACTTCTTCTGTTTTGAAAGTCAATATGTAGATTGCACTGGGCTGGCTCTCGGTGTGGACGGATCATCAAGAAAGTGTTTCCTCAAAAAAGTGCAGGTGTTTATGTATATATTCAATGTAACTGTAAAGGAATCAATGCAGAAGGAAAACCTCCCCACATCTCCAGCTGCATGATAAATATACAAAAAGTGTTCCAATGTCTTAATCAGCATGAGGGTGAGTAGAAAATAAAGACACATCATTCTGGGGTTGAATTATTCCTTTATAAAGAGGAATTAAGAAAACGTGTTTTTTCATGTAAACCGTAATTCGGAATAAATATTTAAACCCGAAGGAAAAAAGTGTAATTCTGAAAAAATTAATTCGGAATTATTAATTCTGAATAAAAAAAGCATCATGTAACCATGTTACAATAAAAGCTTAACGTGGCGCTGCCTGAATTTTAGTCAATAATGTCTTTATTTTCCTGACATTACTTTCACTTTTATACTTAAAGTAGTTTTGATGCCAATACTTTTAAATCTTGACCTGATACTTCAACGTCTAACAAAGTAATTTACTTGAGTAATGACATACATTTAGCCTTTATAGCATTCTTGGCTCGATGAGTGGATGTGACTGTCCATGCTGATTCAGAACATGGATATAATAATAATAATAATAATAATAATAATAATAATAATAATAATAATAATAATAAGTTGCTAGGTTCAGAGAACGGCATTTCTAATTTGCTGATTTTCAAGATTTATGGTAAAACTCTGCTTGTTTGGGAAATTTTCCGGTCTAATCACAGTAGAATAGTAACCTATCTTACACTGAGTGGGTGTGTGTAACATTTTTTTTGTTGGAAACCAAACTTTTCTCTCTGGCAGAATTCACCATCTGTATCAATGTTTTGTGCCGTCACATTAAGCTATTTAAATGTGCTAATTTCCACCTGCTGACCTCCCAAAACTTTAACAGACACATTGAGACGAAAAGAAGTAAACCAGGATGATTTTATTGTTTTATAACTTTGTTGAACTTCTCAAGAAGCAAATCTTTGCCAAGTTATTTGACAAGCTCTGTTTTCAGAGTTAATATGCTGGTGAATGTATCAATAGATATTTACCCTTTAGTATTCAAATTTAGATGATTACTTCACACTTGCGCATGTTAAGTTGCTCTTCTGCATATGTTCACTGCTTTTCTGTGGTTATGAGATCTTTCGTTTCTGTGATGCCTTTTGTGATGCTGGTGGGCAGCAGATGTTATTAGATTATTAGATGTTCTTGGATGCTCTGCTCTGAAGCACTTTATGTTGTCATTAAGTTTAATCAAGGTTAAATTTTATTTTCCACACCACTGGCTGATGTCTGCATTTGGATCCTCCTGTAACCTCTGTCTGGTGACACATTGTAACTTCAGCTAACAAAACATTACATGGTTACAGCCGATATGTAACACTTAAGTTCATCTAAATTATGATGACTTTAAGATTACCTTTGAGCCATGAGAATATTCCTTAGGCTTCTGCTCAACAGGCCTTTGTGTGAAT
Organism: Craterocephalus amniculus; assembly: GCA_036024015.1. Lineage (NCBI taxonomy): Eukaryota > Metazoa > Chordata > Actinopteri > Atheriniformes > Atherinidae > Craterocephalus > Craterocephalus amniculus. Next base: position 2,948 of record JAVQJG010213963.1, read on the forward strand.
TACTATTAAGCTTAACTTAGAGTTGAAATGGGCAACTTTCGTCCTCGAGGGCTGCAGTTCCAAAGGTTTAATTTCAGGTCCAACACATCTAAAATTTAACGGTTCTCCTCCACAGTTTGTTGTCAAGTTCTGGACAAAAATGTGAACCCATTGATCTGATTCAGGTGATTATACAAAACCTACCATCACGATGGACATTCAAAATCACATAATTTATGTTCTGTGTAATCCGATCTTGAGAAGATTTTACTTTTTTGTGGCTAAATCATCAGATTATTCCTAAAAAAAGTCACAAGTCCACAGAGAACTGAGGTCTTGTAGGTCTTTCTCCGAATTTACTATCCTGCCATACCTTAGAAGGGCGGCTGTAGCTAATGTGGATGTTGTCTACTAAACAGGAACTCAGCGGTTCAATTCCCCTTCGCAACATGTCGAAGTGTCCTTGGGCAAGACAATGAACCCTATGTTGCCTCCTGATGTTCCTATCGGGGGTGTGCCTGTGGATCAATGGTTACTTACAGTACTTAGCACCAAGTATGTATCCATATACAGTAGGTGCTGCATGAATGGATGTGAAAGGGTGAATGAGACATGTAGAGTCAAAGCACCTTGAGTGGTCACATGACTCGAAAAGTGCTATACAAGTACAGTCTATTTACCATTTAGCTTCTTATTCCTTTACACTCTCATTTAGAGTGTCCATGTCTTTAAATCATTGGCTGGTGATCTCCTGTTCCTGGATCGGGGCGCCTGCCAGCCTGCTGCCTCCAACATGGACTCCAAATCCAGCTCCCCAGCTGGTATCTCCATATTGATGCCATATTTATGTAGACTGTTTGCTGCAGCGTGGGAGTTGTCAAAGCTTAGTTTTTCCCTCCTTCTAAAATATTTTTAGCCTTGCGGGAAACATTATGCGTGACTTGATCCTTCTTTCCTGGAGTTGTTTTCTTACTTGTCTGTATTTTGCTCGCTCCAATTATCACCCAAGTAGTAAAGTCCTCATCAAAATATATTCTTTGGCCATCTAATTGAACATCTTTTTATTCATCCAGCTGGCTTGATGCACTTGTTGCCTCTGATTGTAGTTTTAAAAACATACTATTATTTAAAAACATACTATTATTGGTCTGGGGCGCATGTTATGTCCATTGTTCGGCCCAGAAATCTGGTGTGCTCTTCAATGTGGATTTCGCCATCGACCTCTAGCTTTTCCCGTAGAAACTTCTTTATGAATTCAACCATGTTGTTTCCTTCACATTTTTCATGCACACAATAAATCCTCGAGTTTCTTCTTCTGTCACGACCTTCAAAATCCTCCAATCTTGCCTCCAGTTGCCTCTGAAGAAGCAGACTGTTTATCAACACTTTAGTCAGGCTAATTTCTGGTAAGGTAAGAACTGGGAAAAGTTTATTTCCAGTTTCAGCTTACCAACAATAATGCAAAGTGTCACCCACCCCCCCCTTAAATGTTTAATTTCCAAGATGTTGGCCAGCGACTTCACTTTGATGGCTGGAGGAGCCCTGAGGTGTTGATCATCCTGGACTGAAGAGAATCAGCCTGACATGCCTCTGAGCTGCGCTGTGGGAAAATCAAATGCCATTGTTCTGCACATCTCTGACTCACTGGGGGCACAGTGAGGAGGTTTCCTGCATTTCGTTAGCGGTGTCCTGCGCCTGCTGAGGCGTGCTGTGTTTTCTTGGCAACTTGTGGGATAATGGCAAAATCAAGAGCCGTGCTTGGAAATTTGATTCCCGGCTTAAGCAATTAAATTTATGCAGTAGTGGACTGTGTAATATGTAAACCTTTGCAAAGTGAGAATCAATAGAACAAATATCTCTTTGTTGCAAGTTGTTCAGAGGCTCTCCACTGATTTAGATTTCAACCTCTAAACACTCATTTAGCCCATCAAGCCTTCCTGAATAACTGGGATGGAAGTAGCTTGTTGTCTATGGATGAGATACAGAGGAAAATTAGATTAGAAGAAACATTAAAGGATAAAGTTGATAGTTTCAGAATGATTAAAGAGGTTAATGTATTTATAAAAGAGCCATAGAATCCCCAACAGAGCAACAAAGACTCACACAAGTGCATACGTGCCTTATCTGACGACTGAAAATACAGCTACTCTGTAAATTCAGCTGCAGTCTTCATCTTCAAACAGATTACACCTGTCTCTAGGTCCCTGCACTGTCTTCTAAATACAAATCAGATATGCTTGTCAGATGTGCAAGCGGAGCCTCTGATATCATCCAGCAGTGGGCAACACAGCTGAAAGGCAGTGTGTGTTTGTGCCAAATGATCCCTTCTTATGCAGTCATGTTATGAAGTCGCAATAAGCAACTTTTTAAATTAAAGCTGACAGATATGCCCAAGTAAATAGATGTCCCTGCATGCGGAAACATACATCTTTGCTCTTAGGGGGGGATTTTCTTCACTCTCTGTCGGAATCTGAGCTCAGTACCTGCATGAATATCCGAATTGGTTCACGTACTGCAGATCATCAGCGTTTTGCCAGCAGTGCTTGTGATGTCTTTACTGATGCCACTTATCTTAGCCTCTGGCTAAACGCATTCACTGGAGACAACTCTTCAAAATGAATGACAGGCATGGAGACAGGTAGGACCTTGACCAACAGAGAGAAGGGAACTTAGCATATGCCTCAAAGTGAAAAGATGTTAAAATGCAACGTTAAACCCGCAGCAACAACGAAAGCATCGAGTTGTCTGTTGTTTTTTGTTTTGTTTTTTTTTGCACTTTTCTGATGCAAAATACATCAGAAAATACATGACAGATGCTTAAAGTGACAGAAAGTGATTGAGTGCATCTGGAGTGTGTACACTACAGTGTGTATATTTGAGTTTCATGCTGCTGCAATCTCAGCAAGGTTTTCATTTAAATCAAGAAGGGCAATGCAGTATAACAGTTTCCTGTGATTAACTAAAGTTCAGCTCCTTTTGTAGTTTTGGGAAGTTGGCTGAACCTGCCGAGGAAGCAACAGTCTCACAGAACAATCAGGATGAAGATCCTATTAACATTTATTGGGAGCACCAGTGGGCAGAGGAACAAATGCACCAGGGGGGCTAGAGGCACTTCGGCCTATACTTTCTTATGTGTTAGTTAATGAGCAGTTTCTCTGGGTGGGCTTTAGGGGACCAAGGTGTGAGCCTCTGCTTGCTGAGATATCCAGCAGATGTCTCAGCATGACAGCTGGTAAGGCAAATGGTCCAGAGTGCAAACATTCAAAGCAATTATAGAGCAATTATCCTGCATTGCTGCCATATGGAAACCAACTAAGTGTCATACATCTTATTTTCATCCTGCTCTAGCTTAGTTATTCATATATCAGAGGGGAGCCTTCCTCGCAGACATTTTAATAGGATTAACATTGAAAGCTTTACTTCTCCAAATTTATTTTGTGGAAAATCATCCTGAACACTAAAAAACAAATAAAAAAAAAAGATTGAATTGTGGGTTGCGTTCAACCGTATGCGGGTCCCGTGCTTCACGCTCAGATAGATGAGGTATGCTAAACAGACTGCTCCCAGATGGAGAAATTATTCATGTGAGCCTTAAGTTCTGTTGCAGTGGGAGGATGCAGGATGCGCGCTCATGCTGACAGCAGGTTTGCAGCTTCATCAACAGGACATGTTACGGTGCTGCATCAAGGAAAAAACGAGAGGAAAATGCTTCTCTCGTGTTTTTTGTCAGCTTCTGCGACCATGTCTCTGTTCTGAAGCACGCAGGGAGTCACAAGGCAATAACAGCGTGAAATATTTTCTTTTAAAAGAGAAAAAAAGAGAAAAATCTAAATCATTTTAATTTATATCCTGTTTTAATTCTCTTTTCACTCTTGTCTCATGTTGACCAACGTATTTTTCTCACATCAAAAGTGGTCAAAATGAACACGCCACATCAGAGCGCGGGTAAATTTTTCACACTTCTAGCAATAAAACCTCCCATGCAAACAGCGGTATGTGGAGCCCCTATCATTGATCTTACGAGGCATAGCTAGTGCTCACATCTTGCTGGCTTTTTGATGTTCCTGCGGTCTCTCCACGCTGCTGAGCCTCACCCTCCCACCTGCAGGGCTGAGGAATCACCTGCTCTGTTGAAACCAACACATAATCACTTATCTACGCTTGTCATGCCAGAGCCGCTTTACCTTTGCAGCTCTTTGCCTTTGGAGCTTCTTGGTTGTCAGGCTTTTTTGACCACACTTATTCATGCTCACCTAACCGTACATACAAACAAGAAGCATTCGCGCTGGTGTGCCGACATGTATGTTAAGTCATTTTTACAACACACTGTTTGCACACAAACAAGCTTATCTACAGTATACTGCAATAACGCTTGGGGCTTGAATTTGCACATCAAGCTAAACATCCTCTGTTTGTTTGATTTTAAAAGAAAAAAGTTTCCTCAGGCAACATTGCCAGGGTCTCACAGAGGACTGAATCACCTGTTGAAAGGAGATTAAGTATTGTTATTATTTGAAACCTAAAGGTTTTGTTAGAAGAAAAAAAACAAACAAGCATCACATTTTTCAACCTCTTCAAACTCGAACCAAGCAAGTATTTCTGAAGCTTACACTGTAATAGAAGAGGGGATAAAGGCTGAACTGTGAAGAGCAGGTCTCAATTCATTACTTTCAAATGTATACTATTGTGCAAATGCCATGAGCTGCCTTTGCAACATGGCAGGAAAATAGGAAATAGCTATAAAGATGAAAAGATTCAACAATCCTTCAGTCCTCATAAAAGAGGAGGATTTCTGAATGGGATGGATGATGCAAGGCACTCTGAGCTGGTTAATATGAAAACCAGCAGGTAAAACATCAGAAGAACTGACTGAAACACTTGTAGTACTTCAGTAAACAACATTTTTGAGTTAACACATGAAATGTTTAGGGCTAAAAGACATTCCTTTATCTCAATCATCACGCTTAGATGCTGTTTCTTTCTTGACTTTGAGAGGACACATATTCAGTGCAGATAATTAAACTTTGCTTCATGGGGCATCATAAGATGACTGATTGGCACATTTTTAGGTGAAGCCAGACTATAAACGGCAAAAAACTGATTTCGAACAATTGTAATGAGATGAAATCCAAAAGCTAATATAACCACTTTTAATATTTCTTGAGGTGTATTTAGGAATAATTCCACAGGAATATTGATGGATATTACAAACACTGATGGATGTTATCTGCCTGTTGTTCTGTTATGTTCCCACATTCCTTCGATTAAGTTTGGGCATTATCAGACCCATTGCATCTCCAGTTCTTATTTTGGCATTCCTCAGCATCTTCTCCCCCTTTCCCTTCATTAAGAATTGCTTCTTGGCAGCCACCCTTACAGACAAATAAACAATACTGCTGTTAGATATTGTTCATTAAGTATAATCAGCTTTTTTTCCCCTCAGGCCTGACATTTCATTGCTTGCCCTTCACTTGTCCATATTCTTCCATCTTTGTAAGAACACGCTGTTAATTTCAATATTTCTTGATATGTAGCATTAATTGCTTTTTGCATAATCTTGATGATGCAAAAACACTATTCCTTTTTCATCAATCTATTTCATCTTATCTGACATTTCCTTGTAATGGTAAGTGAAATAAATTAATACAAAAAAACTGTCTTTGTGACAACCTGCTAGCCACTAAGTGCACAATTAATATCTTCTTTACTAAGATACATTATGTAGGTACAACACAGATTTATCTTCTAAGTATCTGTACTTCTTATTACATGAATTGATTCCTTGTTCAGTGTTAGGCGTCTAAAAATAAAGACAATTTTTCTTAAAATGGTCAGTTAAAAGAACTGGACTGGGTGAAAAATGAAATACATTCAAAGCCCTTCAGAAAACTTGCATAATGATTGATCAAGACCACTTGAATGAGTAAAAGAAAATCTCTCTCCTTGGAAATAAAATAGACCATAGAGAAATAGATGGGCTTAAGAAATTTTCACACTAAACTAGGCCCAAATTAACAAGACCGCCTGATAATGTATTTTAACAACCAAACAAGTTCTATATTTTCACTCCTCTGGCAAGCAAACATACTGATCACCTTTTATAATTTAAGCTACATCAAACACACACACACACTTTATATGCCAAATGGCTTTTCTTCATACTTGTAGAAATTGCATATTGGTTTTCAGTAGCTGTTGCAAAAAATGGGACGTTTTCAAATCAACAGCTGCCTATGGGAGTGATTCAAAGGGAAAATGTGCAGAAAGATTAATTTCTTGTCCTTTGCGAAGCTGATATATGGTACTGTATTGAGCATTTGAGTCATGAGAAAATAAAAATAAAATCCACTCTGTGTCCTTTGAAGCTTTCTCTGCATTCATCATACATTTGTGAGGAGATGCCAAAGATCAATAACATTTCATAATGGATGGTTCCCAAAACAGACCTATAACTAGATCACCAAGGGGACCCTGGGAAGCACCACCTGATGGGTAAGAGAAGGGGAAAAAAAAAAAAAAGAGAGCGATTGCAGGTCGTGCTGGAGATGCTGCAGAGTTATTGATGCACTGCAATAAAACTCCAGAAGGCTCGTTACGACATATTAAGAGCGTTGTCAGAGGCAGATCAGTCAATCATAAATATGTTTATGTATCATTAACACTAGTGGATAACAGAAGCAGCCACTGGTCACTGTTACATTTTGTTCTTGACTGTTTGTGGAAAAAACGGCCCACGTAGCCTAAGTGCAATAAGCCCTGATGCCTCTTTGAGATGTATGCAGATATGTCTTTTTTCAGCGTGGATTTCATTTGTATTGTTTTATTTTTATCTTTTTTACATTATTTTCTATATCAGTGACACTGAAAGAACCGCACCTCACATTCCCATCGTACAACACTGCATTGCTACAGTGACGAAAAAGATTATGAAAATGTGTTCATGAATATAGAGTGAATTGACAAAGTGAACTGGCAGTTTCCCCTCTGGAACGGATGCTTATGGCAGCGAGAAGCGTAGATGGTAAATTCTTAATAATTAGATAATTAATTCACATGCGATGCAACTTTGCAGTACTAATAGATATCCCATAAAAAGACTAAGCACTCAAAGTACAGGATGGCTGGCAGCAGAGTGTTTAATCAATTACATGCATATAGGAGGTACGAATCTCTGACGTGTCTAACGACCTTGGTATGCCGAAAGCTCTACAGTGGTCATGAAACTGTAAAGAAAAACTAGACACATTAACTTCAGAAGCCACAGGGCTGGCTTCCTCTCTGAGGAGCAATATTACAGTGTGTGATATCCTACAGCACAAGCATCAATACTAACCTTTTTCCTCTATATGTCTGCTGTCAGTTATTGCTTTTGTTAGGGATATTGGGGAAACAGGCCGGACCCAGGAAGGAGCAGACAAGGTGAGTCTGAAGCAGTGTTATTTATTGTCAAAACAGAAACGATCTGGGAGAGGTAGCGGTGAAGCGGCTGGCAGAGGCGTTCCCAGGGCTGAGGTCCATAAAAGAAGGTACTATAAAAATATTTAAAAAAACAAGAGTTACTCAAAACACACCTTAGAGCATCCAGAAAACTATGACAAAGTGGCCTGTGTTGTACCATGGGAAAGGCAACAATCTGGCGATGAGTAGAGGACTGGCTGGCCTTTAAATAGGCTGACGATGATCCACAACAGCTGAGGGGAATCTCCTCATTAGCGCCTGATCACCACCACAGCCAGCTGGAAGACAGAAA
>JAVQJG010213998.1:0-14181 GCA_036024015.1 Craterocephalus amniculus
GCGCAGTTTTGCCAGGATAACAGACGCAGTTCCATGTTTGCGGCTTTGATAGATAAGCTTGGGCCGATTTTAGCGGAGCAAAGCCGTCTGCACCTGTTTTAGTACACGCAAAGCGTTGATAAATCGAGGCCTTAGTGACTTATTTAACATCAGATAGGCAGTAAAGCACATAAGCCACATTGAGAGGGTGATGATCACCCTCTCAATTCTGGCTTATGTGCCAAATTAAGGTTAAATTCCTGCTGAATACTGTTATAGATGTTCTTTTATTGGAAGCACAAGAACAAAAACAGGAGAGGATCTCTTCTTATGTATCAAAAATTTATTCTGATTCAGGTCACAGGTAAAGCAATGCAGTGTTGGGCTCAGGGGACGGGTTGTCTGACCTGAGCCCCGAACCTTGGATGTGTTAACATTTTATCTTCTTAGGCCGGGCGGGCCTCGTACAATGGAGATGGCTTGACACGCAACCGAGAGTAATTGGCTAGTTATTGCTGACGTGAGCAGCCATCATTGCTCACGCACCAGATTGGAATGTTCTGTTCAATGTGTGTGGATGTTGAGTTGAGGTGTGTATATGCAACAGACCTGACAGATAACAAACTGATGACATTCTATTATATCTAGTTCTTGCTTGTGTCATCTTTGGACATCTAACAGAAGAAGTCACTCTTTATCTAACTGAGGACTTAGTTATGTCTTGTTCTTGCTTAGCTATCACTATGTACAGAGATGAAGGACACAGACAGAACAGAGCTAGAAAACTGTTCAGAACATGGAAATATCTTACAATATGCAGTGCCGATAAGCCTTTACGGCCCTAAACTTCTTGTTCCAAAGACACATGCTCAAATAAAAGAGTTCATATGTAAAACTGCTGTATAAAAAGTGCAAATGGAAAAGTTTTTGAAATAATTACAGTACGTTGCCCTATTTTCTTAGAGTGCAGGCTGTTTATGCTTTAATGTGGGCTTAAATATCTTCCAGTTAACTGTGCTTCCTTTTTTACTGTTTTTAACCAGATTGTAACAAAATTCCTATAGTTCTTTTCTTACTGTAGGTGAGACTGGAACATTGCATAGAATTGTGCATGAAAATTTGAATCTTGTTTGATCATTTATTAACGTGATTGTCATAGACATTTAACTATTTTCCATTGCTCTACAGGAGTAATGGAATTTTGCTCCTGTAGAACACCCATGGCCAAAACAGATCCCAATCTTTACCTCATGGTTAAATCCGCTTCTGTCCAGGGCCTTGATTTTCTTTTACCTTGGAGAATGAAATATTTTGATATTTCTAATAGAGCTATTCTGTAAAAGCAGAGGCGGACTTTTCTATGGGCAATGTGGGCAACGGCTCAGGGCGCAATCTACATAGGAAAAAAAACCCCCCAAAAAACAAAAAAAAACACGGCAGTTTTTTACACTTGCAGGTCAGGTGCTCAAAACGCACAGTGGCGGGCGCTCCTTGAAAAGCAAGGAGGGGGCGAGGGATAGACTGACAGGACACAAACTGCTGCTTCCACATAAATGATTGTATTTAATTTATAAAAGTAAAGCCACGAGTGGTGATGGAGGCCCTCGCACCTCTGGCGACGCTCGGCCTATTGCACCGCCGCGTCCACGCACGACCTCCCTCACCTGCAGCCACGTATGATGTCATACTGCTGCACAAACCATTTCCTCACCACCCCTGCTGTCACAGTGAGATTAACATCCTTTAACTTAGGAAAATTCTCCTGATAACTTTTGATCTTAAGGATCTCATGATGATCCAAACAAGTTTCAGGCCACTGAGACTGAATCTCTAGGACTAGTTACTGAAAATGCAGCATAAAGCACAGAAATGCGCAGAAAAAGTCTAGACTGCCATGGTCCTGTTGATAACTTCTGATGAAAATGGACTTGTAATCACCCTGAAAAAACATCTGTATGAAGATCTTGATTAATTGGCCTGTAAAAAGTCTTAAAAATATGTTTAACTGAACTGAGCTATGTTTTTGAGATGATAATGACATTGATACAGGAATCACATCCTCATCTGATGGGGATAAAGTGTGAAATTGCATCTTTCATGATCTCTGAAATGGTGTTACTGACTTCCTGTTTGATGCTTTTAATTTGAAATATCACCTCCTTTTCTGCTGATGCAATGTATCAACTTCACCATCCCCTGCAAAAGTTAATTTCTAAATAATCAAACTTTCTGTTCAGTTAAGACACTTTGTCTCATGGACTTTTTTGCTTGTTGTGACCTAGAGCATGCATGTATTGAATTTCATCCAAGTAGGTAAATGTATTTGGGGGTAAAATATGCAAATATCTGTCTTTTGGGAGAAAAAAGTGCCCACGCCCCTTTAACTTAGAAATATTCTTTTTACAACTTTTGATCACAGAGGTCTCATGATGATCTCAAAGAAGTTTCAGCACAATAGGACTAAATCCCTAGGAGGATATAGTTAAAATGTGAAGCACATATATGCGCAGAAAATGGCAGAAGGGGGACCAAAATGGCCTTTTTCTCAAGATGACATAGGGTGTGTCTCAATTCTGGGTCTGCGTCCTTCTAAGGTCGCATCCTTGGCGGTCTATGGAGGCCGGGTCCTTCTGAGCATCCTCAGAAGGCTGCATAGCCGTTAGTAAATGAGACAGCCCAGCCTTCATAGCACTTCCTGATTGCTGCATGACGTCATCAAGTTTATTCCCCAGCCCGGGGAAAAAAAACCAAAAGACGACGAACTAACATGAGAAAACAGACCATACAGGAACGGGAAAAATAAATAAATAATGGAGACCGAAATTCTTCTTTTGTTCATCCCTTTCATGCATGAATTATTATGAAACAATGCCACATTTTTTTTTTGCATACAGTAATTTACTTCCAGAGACACACATACAGTAATGCTTTTTTTTTTCTTTATCACTTCTTATGTTTTATTTGTGTGATGTTTTTTGATAGTTTATTCGAAATGATTAATTAAATATGCTCTTCCTATTTCTATTATATTGATATTCTATAAAACTATGGCTGCATCATTTTTATTTTCCTGTTCATCACAAAAGAAAGGCTGAGTATTACAATGTATGAATGTATATATAAAAATATTCATTGTACAGTAAGTGACAGTGTATTGCATGACTCACTGGTGTCCCCTGAAGTGGCAACATTAAAAAGATCCAATATCCACCCATGATGGTGTAGTGGACGCTATGCATGAAAGAGTTATTTTAATTTACTTTATGTTGGAGGAGGAGGAGAGACGCTTCAGCGGCAGCCAAACCGGAGCGTTCAGGCATCATTCAGCTCTAACAGGCTCCATCACTTGTAATAAACTGCAGCCAAACGTACGAAGAATTTACTTGATGTGACTTATACAATTATCAGCACAATTACAATAAGCTTTACGTTAACATCCATGCTTATGACATTTGAAAGGGAAGGCTTTTATTATTAAATAAGAACCTCTCATCAACAGGTTCGCCTTGTAGTAAAATAAAGTTTTGAGGGGAAAAGAAAAAAAGAAAAACATGTTAGCCTGAAGCTACGGTCCTCCAGACATCCCGGCGACCGTATTAGCGGTTGTTAACGTCAGATATTTGAACAGATATTCCGTTTTTAAAACCCGAAATTCTGACCTTATGATAAAACCTGTTAATTACATTTAAATGTGTTTTCCGCTCTGCTGGCGGCGCAGCTGCAGCTTCTGCTGCTCGTCATTTTCCTCTTCTTCTTCTACGGATTATAACCGGCAGAAAGGCGCGCTAAGCATCTTGGGATATGTGAGGCCACGAAGGATTGTAGCTTTGCATCCTCGGAATCCGGGGAAAAGGAGGACGCATTCGGAGGTCGCATTTTAAGGACTCTTAAACTTTTGGCTAAATGGGACAGCCTTCACGCAGCCTTGTGACGTAGGCGTCCTTAAAATATGACCTTAATAGGACGCAGACCCTAGAATGAGACACACCCTGTGTTAACCAGCTTGCCTCGTGACTGAGATACCCGTCTGTATTGTGGTAGCCTTTTGGCTTTGCTGTTCCCTCTTTTTGTAACAATCTTCGTTTACCACTTTTGGTTAACCTTGTGTTTTGTGTAAGCCTTGGTTCGTTACTCTTGAGTTGGGTTAGTTTGGGTTATATATTCTTTCTTTGTGGTTTCTGTAATTTGTTTGGTTTTAGTTTTAAGGGTCTTAGTTAGTCCCTTACCTTTTGGTTGTTTATTGTACCTTTGGGCACATTTGGTTCCCGCTTCATTTGTTGTTGATTTGTTCTTTCACTTTGCATATTGTAAATAAACCTTTTTATTGTTCTATATTGTTGATGTTGCCGCCCGTTTGTTCTCCTTGACAAAACGCAATTAGGGTCGTAACATTAACTGGGGGCTCGTCCGGGATATTTGTTTCCCTTGGTTAATTAGTTTGTGTCTTTTGAATATCTTAGGTAAGGCTGTGATGACATGCTGTTAGTTTTGGTTTGTATTGAAGTTTTCTTGACTTTCAGAGTTTGGCTGTTTTGTAATTAGCTATGGGTGAGTAGCGTTTTGGTCCTTTTTTGTCTAGTCTAAGAACTTTGTGTTTAAGTCAGAAAACCTGTTCTGAGGGATTTGACAGTGCTGAATATGGAGTAGGTAAGTCTTTGAATGTTTCTTGGGTCACAGAGTGTTGCCGTTGTCATGATGTGTCCTGGAGGAGCAGGAACGTCTTTGTTGTGCAGAAAGCTGAGGCTCCTGCTAAGTCCACTATGTGTTTGACTCTACAGGGTCATGTGTGGAGGTCGGAGATGGGGTGCGCCTGTCTAGCTGCAATCTGGGGCTCCGAGTTGAGCTCAGCAATGGCAAACACGACTCGGTGAAATTTGAAATTGATGCTAACAAAGCTGTTAGCTTGAATGGCAAACTAGTTCTGGCTCTCCTACTTGGGCACAGGTCTCCCATGTGCAGAATGAGTAGAACTGGCTTGGCATTTGTTGGAGGACTCAAATGGACCAATACAATCACTAGTTCATTCATCCACCAACACAATCTTGAACAAGAATTGGCCACTTGATTACAGCTGCTTCCATACAAATCATTTATTGTTACTTTTGAGTAGTTGTACCACAACCACTCTTGTGTCTGTCTTTCCTTGTTTGTGTCATGTGCTATGGAGCTTTGTGTGGTGTCCATAGTACTTGTTCCCTTTGGTACTCGTTCTGCGATATCACTTTATGTACTACTGTAGTACTCGTTTTCGGGATTTCACTCAGAAAATACTTACAGTTGTAAGTGTACCAGGGAAAAACTCTGCAGGCGCGTCTGTTTCACTTTTGAGGTGGAACTTTGAACCTGTGTTGCGCTGATTTGTTAAGTCTGCATGTTGTGTTGAGGATTTTTGCTTGCTGAAACCCACTTGTAGCAGACTCCTTCAGGACTGTGGGGTCCGGCCACAGCCTTGTGTGGATTTGTTTTGTGGACATTATCTGTTTGTATAAACGATGGGTTTAGATTCTAGTGGGGGGGGGGTGTTACGTCCCAGACTGTGGCCTGGAGGGATTCAGTTTCTGTCAAAACCTACCATCATCTCATCAACCCCTCAACAACCTCCAACTGTCTACAATTTCCTGCCATCAACCCAAACATCCTCTGATTGGACAACAGTTCCTCTCTCCACCTCTGGTTGGCTGCTGATCCATCATTCATCTGCTCATCACCGTCACCCAGACCTTTATAACTCCACTCCCGGTCAGCTTCTGCTGATCTCCTGCTCTTGTTTTTTTTCCTTTTGTTAGTTTAGTCTCGTCATGTCATCACTTGTTTATTCTTACTTTAGTTATGGTGTTTATTGTTTTACCTTGCTTTCTTTTGTTAGTGATTTGTGTTTGAGGCCATGGTCTGTGTTTCATTGTAAATAAATACCTTGATTTTACACACTTTCCTTTTTCTTTCTCTTATGTTCCCGACCCCTAACCCTAGACACATCTGGGTCGTAACACTGGTAAGAACCTTTTTTTTAATTTCTAATGGGAAATAAACATTGTCAAGCAGGTATTTTAAGCTGCAGGATGGAGCAACACGACTTGTTGGATTTCTCTTTCTGCAGCTGCTGCTGAGTTTGGAATTCAGATTATTTACTTTCTCTCATAAATTGATTCTATTATTTCCACTCTCTGTGTTCTTGCAGGAAAGCAGCTGATTTCTTTGGTTTTATTCCCAGCAGACACACAAGCTTTTGCACTGATTTCTGTGTGATGAAGCGTAAACAAACACACCTTGCTCGATGCTGCTGCTTTTGGCCGGGAGCTGCGGCAGCTGCCGACCCCTGCGACCCGAGGAGGGAGACCCCGCTGGTGGAGAGGAGCCGCCGTGAGCGTGTGCCCTGAGAGACACAGGCAGGCAGAGAGACGGTCATGTTAATCACAATCAGGCCGCTGATCTGGCTACAAATAACACGGGTCGGGTTAGGAGGGGAGGGGAGGAAGTCCACACCACCGATACGCATCCCATAAGAAAACCAAAAGGATTTACACAATCAGTGGGAGAAGCACACAGGGGAGCGGAGGTGTGGTACAGGTAGGAGCATGCACCTGTCCAGTCGTGGCGAGTTAGGACAGGACCCTGACAGCACCGTCTGGCCAAAGGGCCTCAGAGGCCCCCCTCTGCCTCTGCTGCCCCGCAGGATGGAGGTGGGCAGGATGCGACTGCGATCATCAGGTAAAGGAAACAAAGTTTGAAAGTTAGAGGAGATGAAAATAAAACGACGTGTTGGAGCCTCCTTTAAACCGTCCGATACGACACGATGAACTATAAACTGGTACATACGGGGTGTGTTATCAGAAAGTTACAACACTGAGCTGAGGATGTCCCATCCATCCATTTATTCGTTTTATTTTTACACATATTAATAGAATAAATGAAATCTTTGGACATCAACAGTAATTTCTTGAAAAGTTTTCTAAATGATGAGAAAACGAGATGAGGGTGTCAGGATTGGGTAAAAAGAATTTTCACCAAATGTTAAGTCTTTCCCGGCTGTACGGGCCATTTTGCTGGATTATTATCAGTTCAGAGAAAGAAATATTTCTCGGTGATAGATAAAGGACTTTGGTGGTTTAGCATCTCCAGAGCAGAAATCTGTAGAAAGAGTCTGCAGAAATTTGACAGTGTTAGTTAGATGGGTGTGAGTAGCATGGAGGTTTGTAGAGGTTTGTTTGATTATTTTGATTATTTTAGATCTATGATCAGCCTGGGAAAAAATGTACCATCAAAATTCAAATCAGAAAATTTCAAACGCAATAAATTTGATTGTTTTAATTAGAAAATAGATTTTGCCTGTATGCATTTAGTTGTCTGTTCAGTATTTAGCTTTGCTTCACTATTCAATGTTAAATCAAAACTTGTTACAGTCCACATGAAAAGCTTCATTTTTCTTCATATTTTGTTATAAATATAAATCTTCGTGACTTTTCCCAGGTTTTACATTTTTCCCACCGCGGGTTTGAGTTTGACGCCCCTGATTTAGAAGAAGCTGCAGGACGTTTAACTGTGACGGGATTTATCAGCACTTGTATCTGTCCTCTGCATCTGCATCTCTGCATCCCCGCTACTCGCTGCACCTGAACTTCTCACATAATGGCCTAGTGAGAGAGTTAGTGCACACATGAGACCCAGGGTGTGGACGAGCTAACGGAGATGAGCTCTTAGTAGAAAACGTATTCAACAAAGCAAAATGTGAAAGGATGATGCAACGAGAGAAGGGAACAAATGAATGGATGGATGGATGATCTTACCTGTCTCCCTCCAGGCTTTTTCTGCTGCCCCACGGACAGTTTGGGCCGGATGAATTGCTACACTGCCTGTTTATCGGCAATCAGCCGCCACAGAGAGAGAGAGGAAGAGAAAACACACAGCATGGAAAATGGCCGCCTACGAAACGCAAAGAGGTCGGAAACAATGCCAGAACTGAGCCCTCGCTCCGATTCTTCTTAGAAAGCAGAGGCATACTGTCAACTTTCATTTTCTGGTAACAGCAAAAAAAGGTGTTTTTAAGGCGGAGACGTGGGGAAACTCAGCAGAGAAGCAGGCGCGGCAGAGAGAAATGGGATCAAACCACCTTAAAACCACAAATATTTACAGGAAAGGAAACGGCACCACGAGATCTGAGGACAAACTGTGAGCCTGAGAAGTCTGGGATGCTAATCAGGCAAGCGGAGCAGCAGCCAATAAGAGGGCAGGTCGGGGGGGGCGGGCCTGCTGTACCTGTCCTCCTCAGGGGCCACATGTTCTACTAAGATCCGGGGACTGGGGGGGATCCTGCGGGGCAAAGAGTTGGAGCACCTGGAGGGGCGGGAGTATTCCAGAAGATGCCGTTAGTGAAGAGGAGAAAGGCTCAACATGATTTCAAATTTTGTGAAAAATCTGTAAGAACAGGTGCACGGAAGCCCAGAGCTGCCATGTTTGAAAAGAGTTTGAACCTGTAAATTTGGGTACCAAAAAATTCTATTTTTTCCCATCTGGCTCTTTTACTAACTGTAAAAATCGCCTCAGTACAGAAGGAATCCACCAGGGGGCAGAAGAGTACAGGAGCAATGCTTTTAGCACATGGTGGGACGTCTATAGCGGTTAATCGCAGGAGTTACGTCCCAAAAATAACCCGCAGCCAGAAAAATCCCCAACGTATTTATTTTTTGCAGTTATTTTTGGTGTTTTAAGGCTGTAAAACCTCTCATTTTATATGCTTTTCTCAGACAGGCCTTAACATTTTCCACATGTGTCTCTCTGGTCATTTTTCATCTCTTCAGAGCAGAATTAACTTTTATTCCAAATAAAAGAGGAATTAAAACTCTTATGTAAAAAAGAAGGAATGGAGGGTCCGGACTCCCCGTTCCCCCGTCATTTACACCTCGGACAGTCAGATGAATCAAACTCAGAGTAAAAACCAACGGGATTCCTGGAGAATCAGAAGGTGGCCTCAGTGTGAGACAAAGTAAGAGTGAAAATGTGATATGAGCTGGAAACGTGACAGTAGAAGACATGCAGCACTCTAAGACCCCCGATTTGATCTGATTAAAGCATCAGCAAACCACAGAAAAGAGTCAATAATCATCATTTTAAATGCAATCTGCGGATGGATGCAGTCTCCAGATACCTGTCTCTGTCTCTGTCGTGGAAGCTGGAGTCGGGTCTCAGACATGTGGTGCTGGCACTCCTCACTCTGTCCAACGACGGCTGCAGGTCGCTGCATCGCCACAGCAGAGAGAGAAACAGACGGAGAGACGGCGATAAGCAAAGACGGGGCGCAGAGAGGTGGCGAGGAAGAGGAGGAGGAAGAGGACACACAGGAGAAGAGGAAGGCGTTACTCCGTCATTCCAGCTGTTCTTACCTAACGGCGACCTCGTCCGTGAACCTGAGCACACGGTGCGTTAGGATGCTACGAGGCGAGGAGCCGTCCCCCTCCTGCCTGGGGGGCGGCTTGCTCTTTAAGCATGCAGGGAGGGTGGAGCTGCAGAGGAAGCCCCGCCCACAGCAGGCGGAGGGGGGGGGCGACCCGCATGCAAAGGAAGGCAAAGGAAAACAAAATGACACATGCAAGTGCAGAAGTAGTCGGCGACTAAAGGGGTGAGGGGGGGGGGGGCAGGAAAGGAACATCCCTGCAACTAAAACTGCAGCTTTAGAATAATAAATCTGAGCTTGGATGGTCTTTAGATTAAAAAGTGACGATGGTTGCCGCTGGAAACACCACACACAACAAATCACATGACCTGCATCCTGCCTGCGACTTCAGAGGAATTCATTATGTAAGAGCACGGAGATCGTTTGGCTGCTGGATTGGCCCCTTACACATGTACGGGGGATTACATGTAATGCTGATTATATAACCCAATCTACAGATTTAAAGCTGCTGGAGCGGCACAGCAGGGCACAGGAAATCTATCAAATGTATAGGAGCACCATTAAAAGGATTAAAGTAGAACAGAGGCAACAGAGCTTATAGGGGTGTGGGGGCGTTACAGTAAATATGAGCCATGAGTGTGCTTTTTTTACGCAGCAAAAACAAAAGATGTACATGTTTGTTGGACCATGAGGGACATTCAAGTGATTTTTGTATGTTGTAGCCCATAAAATCCAACTCTGAACTAAAGATTTACGGAATTATTCTGAAGTTCAGGTTCATTTTAGTCTTTATGTACAATATATTCAGCAGGGGATGAGAAATATTAAGTTTTAAAAACTCTTCGTGATGAGAGAGAACATGATATTCCCCATGGGTACATGTGATTTGTAGCTGATGGGCTGAAACAAACACGTTTGTGGAATGAACCTTTAAAGCAGTGCTTCTCATTTCTTAGCCAAGACCCCCGTGATCGGCCAGCGCAGCGTTTTGGTTGGAACAGATGTAAACAGGACTGCACCACCAGGGCTCAGTTTGTTCAGGTTTGTACCAAAACAAACACTTTAACATGTCAAACAGTTTAAAAGAACATACTTTAAAAAACGTTATTGAAAATTAACAAATAATCAGGAAAATGTGTTTAAAAAGCAGGATAAATGTCCTCTCTTGTTGTTTTTTCTCTGAGTTTTTTGCAAAACTACAGGAAAAAGTTATTGCCACTGAAGAAAATCATTTAAATTCTGAGAAAAAATAAGAATCCAAACTTTATTCTCAGAATTCAATTTTTTTTCCCCTAAAAGCAAAACAAAAAAAAATTTAAATTTAAAGATAATTCACTTTTCATTTCTTGAAAAAAGTCATCATTTTTACTTAAATCAGAAAATTCACTTTTTTCCCCCAAATATTGAAAAACAGAAAAGAATAAGGGAGGATTTTTCTCATTTCTAAAAAAAAGGAAAGAAAATAATTGACACCCCAAATACACCCCAAATATTATTTGTCAGATTTCTGAGTCCCTCATAGGCTTCCGTACAGAGAAGGGACGTGTAAATATCGCGTTTATACCATCAATGTATCAAACTTTTTCCCCAAACTGGCTCAGCACTAGCTATGTTTCCACAGAAACACGTGTTTGGATTAAAAACTATCAGAGTAAAAATATTTAATGTAAATACTAAATTAAACTAAATACTGGGAATAATTATTCTTTACAAACTTACAAAAACATTTTTAGACAATATTTCTGTTTTTTTTATTGAACGCATGTACCCCTGGCAGCCTCCCGACGACCCCTGGGGTCACCAACACCCCATATGAGAAACAGAGCCTTAAAAGATGAGACGGCACAGATGAGAAGACTGAAGCCGCACCATGGCAACGGCAACCATAGCAACCTGGGAGGCATTTGGGGATTCTGAGCTGTGACTAAATGACCATAAACTGCACAAATGAGTCAGGTGCCGAACACTTACCTGTAAATGTCTTTATGGATACCGTTTACTAACAGGGGCATTCTGGGGGGGAGGGTGTTGCTGTATCTACCTAAGCTCCTGTTTGCATGGTGGATGTCATGCACAGTGAAAGCAAAACAAGAAAAAAATCTATGAGACAGAAGAAACGAGAATATGAAGTTAATGTAAAAGCAACCTGTGCAGAGTGTGTGTGTCTGTGTGTGGAATGACAGGACAGCGGGAGTGTGTTACGCAAGCCTGACACAAACTTTGTGCTCATGCATGAACAGAAAAGCAGAAAGAACAGCTGACAGGAAGTTGTAGTGTGTTACGATGAGGTTGTAAAAGTTGGCTTCTTTACCTGTTGGTGTGCAGACACTCAGCACTCCCGCCTCGAATAGACGTGTTCGTGTCCAGGACCTCGCTGTCAGTGCCATGACCATGGGTGAACAAATGAAAAAGAACCCGAGAAAACAGGATGGCAACTCAGACTCAGTGAATTTATGAATGAAAAAACCCAGCAAATAATAATCATAGCTTTTAACAAAGTTTTTAAACAGTTAGTCGTGTTAGCATGCTATAAGTTAGCATTAGCATGGAGAGGCTCCACAGACTCACATGTCTGCAATATGATCCGTCCCTTCCACTGAGGAAAAGGTAAAATTATTCATAGTAATTCAAATAATGCAATGTCATTTTTACTTATGTGAGTTTCAGCTCATTGCAGTGACGGATGTTTATTTTCCTCTTTAATGGAAGGGCAGGGATCATTCTGCAGACAGAGGTAAATATGGTATGTACCTGTCCTCAGAGTACTCGTAGTCGGAGTCACCGGAGCGCTGCTGCTCCAGGTGGGACTCGTGGTAATGCGACGGGGAGTGGTGGCGGTTCTGATGGATCTCATCCAAACTCCTGGAGAAATCAGATAAATCAACTTACATGTATGTAGGCATGAAAGATAAAATAAACCCAAAAAAGACAAAAACATGCACATATTAAAAACTTTGTGGAACAACCGTTTCACAGAGACGTTGTGTTAGCTTCTCAAGTTAAACTGAACTTTGTGGGTTTAGATTTACGTTCTGTTTAAACCAGCAGGTATCATATGCAGACAAGGAGCAGCTTGAAGTAAATGTGCGTTCTTCTTCGTGTGGATCACATGAAAACGTTCCTAAACGTGACTGCACGTGTGAAGTTCAGGCCTTTATTCTTAAGGGATTCATTTGCATATTCCCAGATCCCAATGAGGTGCATAAGCAAGAAGTTGCAGTTATATCCAAACGGGTGATACATAAATACCTAAATATTCCTGCTGATGTGATACCATGAGGTTATAAGACTTTGTTGTTGAGACTGATATCGATAAAACTCAAGGAATGAGTCCTTTTTTTAAAAAAAATTATGCTGATGAGTAAAAAACATGTTAAAAAATAAAGATAAAACGATAAAATAGTTCAACTTATTCCCATTCATTTAATGGTAAATGTTGAAATATAATATTTAATAGTAATATGACATATAATAAAAGATAATGCCTTAAACCAGTAGCGTATCAAAGTGAAACATCATCTCTACATCAGAACAAATTCCTGAAGCCTGTAAAATGTCAGCTGCTTTTCTTTTTTGAAAACATTTTATTTGATCAGTGTTGCTTGTTTTATAGTGCTGTATTGTGTCTTTTGATTTTATTTCTATTCATTTGGACATGAAAGCATAAATTTTACTTTGACTTTGCGCTTTGGAAATAAAGTTTATTCTGGTTCTGATCTGATTGGCTGCTGAGATCATGTGACATAGAAGGAAAACATTGTGGCTTTACTGATTAAAACTCTCAGAACTTAAAAGTTGTGTTTTATATCCGTTTTATGGCATCTTGATATAAAAACGTCATGAACTGATACTTTGACCGGCTGGTGTCGGCGTATCGACTGCCCATTCCTATCTAGCCTTTTAATTAACGCCCTAATGTTTTTCTTTTTAATGACAAAGCCTGAAAAGTTTGTCAAATTAGATTTTTGGGGATCAGTACCGATTCCCCCGATAAAAAATCTTGGTCTGGTAAGTCCCAGTAAGGGTTCCACCTCAGCTTGCTCATCTTTTTGCCTCCTGACGGTTATTCGCGTCAGTCTTGGCTCCTGCTTTGTTCCCGGTCCTGAAGCCTCCTCCAGGCCTCACTAACTGGCGAATTTGCATGAACACAAACACGGAAACTTGTGCATGTGACAGTGTGCCGTTGGGTGGCCCCCAGCGTGACCGGCTGGGGGAGGCAGTGGAGGCGGTGCTGACCTTTGCATGGGCACGTGTGCAGGCCGGGAGCGAGCCCTGCAGGAGTCCTCTCTGTGAGGAGACACGGAGCGGGAGCGGTGCTGGACGGGGCGCTGCTGCTCCGGCACCGCCAACGTGCTTCCCCGCTCTCTCTCCCGCGAGTTACGCTCTGCACCTACACACACGAGATTGGTATGAACACACTGAAGGTACAATCCTGGATGGTCGCTGTGATGAGGATGCAGTGTGTCTGCTGCTACCATGACTGTGCCATTCCCTTAAACATCCCGTCAGGATGTTTTACAAGCGTGCTCTAGCCGGCTGTTTCTGCAGCGCCCCTTTCAGATATCCTTTTTTGCTCAAGCCAAGTGCCAGATGAGGTGACAGTTCCGATAATTAAAGATAGAGAAAATAATCCCAAAAATACTTACATTTTTTCTTTCATGATTGATAAAAAAAAATATTTTGTTTTACATTTTTCTCTTTTTATTTTTTTATTTCACATTTTTTATTTACTGCTGGTCTGACTCCTATGTTGTTTTTAACTAATAAAAAAGTATTAGATTTTGTTTAATATATATATATATATATATATATAT
>JAVQJG010214001.1:0-44988 GCA_036024015.1 Craterocephalus amniculus
TATTTTAATCTTTCTAAGAAAAATGGTTTTCTACGTGGTATAGTATGTGGTAAAAGTGGTAATTTCATCACAATTAATGACTCATTGATTGCGCATATGTACGAGTCCAGGGCATTTTAGTTAGCGAAAGCGGCTAGTTTTTTAGCATTGGCGGGACGCTCTTTCTCTTCCGGGTAAATTTTTGGAACGTCCAGACTCCGATCAGCCAGTAATAGCGTTCCCTTAGTGATCCGGAGTCAAAGTATGAAAGTTAAACCCCTTAGAAAAAGCGTCACACAAAAGCTAAAAGAAAATAGCCGCTATCGCTAACTAAGCTAACCGGACGTGAAATCGGGTATAGTCCCTTTAATGCGGTAAAACCTAGGTGCCCTCTATGCAAGTACACAAGTTATAATGGTTTAATAGAGCAGAGTTAATATAAACTGATATTAAAGTAACCTGCCTGACACATCCACCGGGCCATTTAACATATTTTCACAGTGGTTAATTTTACCTGAAAATAGCGTGACTCGACATCTCAACCCCAAATCTCAGTGAAAATACCACAATAATCTTCAGACTTAAATTCACCAGCAGTTTCTGAATGAATGGGTGCTGAGTACTGATGATCCCCCCCCTCCTTCAATAATTCCAATTGATATTACAGTATATTATACATCATTGGGAGCCTGATTAATCACCTTTACAGTGACGTATTACATGTAAGCATCATGCTTCTGTGGAGTGAGGAACATAGCAAAACATGCTGGTAGTGTCCCCCCAAAATGTGCTGAGATCTCCTGCAATATTCTCCTGTTGGTGTCCATTCTTGTTTTGAGAAGCCAGGTGGATTGGATGATTGCATTTTCTCACAGTCAGCCGGAAAACACAACACACATTGGCTATTTTTCCATTTGAATTTTTATTCTAATTGTTTTTTTTAATAATTATTCAAAGTATGAACCAAGACATATTTTATAAAATCCATTAGACACTAATACTTTTTAGCAGTAGCTGCAATTATGATGCATATGGTTATGCAGGGTAGGAGAAGAAACCCCTCATAAACAACTACACCACATCATCAGAAACCAAATTATGCAGAATAGTCAATCTCAGCTTCATATGAATTTTCCAGTGCAGTGTCTTGGGAACTTAAAGTATGCAGAGTTCATAGCTTCCTTGTATGCACAATGAATGAACTGTCATACACAAAACCCAAGTGATAAATGAAACTCACAATCAATTTTCTACAACTGTCTGGAGAAGGATCCATCCACTCCAAATACATAAAGCACAGGGAACACCAATCTGGGCTGAGACACCAACATATTTCCTTCCCACACCCACAGCCAAACCAAATCCACAACCACAAACACACAGTAGCAGTGAGCGAGAGGGGATGCGGCAGGCGCTGTCCCTGATCAGCCGTCACCCAGGCCCCTTCGTCTCGACATGATCACTGCCTGTCATTAGTCAGTTTTGCTGTAAATTATTTAACCATGCACATGTTTGGAACTGTCTAAACACAGCAGACACAACGCCACGCAAAGTGCTTTCATGCGCCGAGCGACGCTCTGACACACTCCCAGAAAATCGGACTCTTGGAATGAATGAATAAGTAAGGCGGGAAATAAATAAATAAGCGAAACAAACAAAAAACAAGCTTGGTGGGGTGGGGTGGGGAGCCAGAGCATGGGGATGATGGTGTAATTTAGCATTCGACTTCAATCCTTGTCAAATTAAAAGGGAATGTTAATGCACGTGTCTCTCAGCATTGATGTGCTCTCTCTCTCTCTTTCTCTGTGATATAGAGCTGAGATGGTAGATGCAATATGCCTGACAATCTATTCCCACTCTGGGCTCACTGCCACTCAAAGTACAGCTACTGTAACCCTTTGATTTGAGCTTATGGATTTCCAGTCGAGATATAATAGAGGATATCTTTATTGTGTTCCTGATTTTGTTAGAATTACATATAAGATTATATTGAATTCTAGGATTGTTTGTGTTTTTCTTTGTGAATCTGTGGGTTAACATGCTCATCCAAGTGTTTATGAGTGTCTATGCATAGTGTATGCATGTTCAGTGCGAGTGTCAGAACTCCAGGGTCTTGTAATGAGCTCTGAGCGAGTGCTCAACAAGGCCATTCCCCACCGCTGAGCATTGTGAGGCCTCGGCAGCCAGAACTTAAGACAACATCGCGCACAAAGTGGGTAAACAGTGTTTGACATGTTTTCAATATGGTTACATTAGAACAAGCTGCGTTTGATTGAAAAGCTAATATTCAAGCCATGCAAATCATCAATCATGGGAAAAGGCCTATTAATTATTCAATAAAACAGTCTAATTCAAGAATCAATGTAGAGAAGTGGAGAGAGGGATGAGCCGGCTCCCAGCAGAGAGAAAGAGAGTGAGAGAGCGGGTAATATAAAGGAATAGGGAATTACCCCTCTCTCTGTGAGCTGTGGCCCATCTCATCCCGAGCTGTCAAAAACAACTGCCGCTCCCGCGTTTCATCTCACCAAGTTTAAAGACGACTTTGGAAACACTTTATTTTCCTCGCGAAACTCGTTAGGTCTTTGTTCCTCATTAGTTCGGCTTCTTTTTTCCATCTCTGTCTCTGTTACTCCTCCTCTGTTGCCCCCCCTTCCCAGATCGCCCCTTTCTTTTTTTTTCTTCGAAGTCATCGTTAGGGCTCTTACGACCGCCTGGCTCGGGCGTTTTGAAGTTTGGCATTGTGGACTCTGATCTCTGGCAATTACAACTGGGCCAAATCTCTTCCTTGGGAATTCATTATTTACGTTCAATTAAACAAATTCATCAGCAGTCTCCTCAGTAGAATTCGGGCGTGTAAGTGCTCGGCTGTAACGAAGCCGGGGTGCAGACCAGCTCAATCAGCTCTAATACAAAGACTTGTAGTGTCTCCTCTAGCCAAGCCCCTCGGCCCCCCAGTACCTCAAAGGTGTTTCCACAGGCTTCATTACCCACTGGGGACTTCTAAAGTCCAACAGTACACTACTTCAAAGTTCATTAGTATCTATTATTAATGAATTAATACCCAATATCTTTGACAGACCTCGGCTATCGTTAAAAGTTCTGGACCAAGAGTTAACTTCATTCAAAGCTAATTTGGGTGGCAGCGTCTGAACTTTCATTCGAGTGACTTTCTGCGGATAATTTGAACAAAACTGAGTCTCAGCAGTGCTCGCAGTTGCAGAACTGTGAACTCTTATCCTCTAATGCTCATAAAGTTCATGAGGTGTCTATGAGGCTATAAAAGCCCCTCAACCACACAGCCACAGCTGACCTATCTGATAACAACTGTGTGGTTCAGGAACAGAAGAAAAGTCAATAGAGAGTGGTTGAGGGAGGACACTGAAGGAACAGTGAGTTGTTAAAGATTTCTGTGTGACCACACAAGTGTTTCAATATCTGATAAGGACATAAAACAGGGTTTGTGATACTGATGTATATGGAAATTTCTCTTCCTTGAAACTCATTCCAGGAGTTACATCCATCAGTTAATTTGATTTACTACCAACTATTATCTTATACCACAGTGTATTGTGTAGGTGAAAAGTATTTTTACTTTTGTCCAAAACTACAGTTAAATCATAGCCCAATCTAAAAAGTAAATATGACTTTTTCTGTCCTATTTTTAAGAGAGTAACTTTAGCAAAAACAGATTTAAGCACCATGTGGCTGTGATAAATGGTTAGAAACCATTATAATTGTGGTATTTTAAAGAAATTATTTACATGTCATGACAAAAGAACTTATAAATTGTGAATTTGGATGGATGAAAAAGTAAATTTTGTTTGCTTTATGATGATTTTCATCATAACAAAAAGTGCCAACATAGAGAGGACAAATACCAACTTAGTCTTTGAGTATCTAAAACACATTTAGCGGTTCCACAATATAATGACACTGATGCCAAAAACAAGGATCCAGTTTTACATTTATTCAAATTAAAGATACATCTAATTTCAACATTTTAAGACACTGACAGACACACGGGGTGTTTCTTGTTTCTGTGATACCACAAACAACAGGGTAAACGGTGAAGCACTCTTCCTGTTCTTCACTAAAATCTGCCAGTGCCTGGGTTGCCAGATTTTGTGACAGAAACAAGCAGCTCAATTTATGAAAACATGCCCAGTGGAGGCTGAAGCAAATGTTTTCAAGCAGCTGTGTGTGTCTCATCATGCTGTGAAACATCTGGTAGGTCATCATATTGATGACAATGATGTCCTACCAGATGAGTTGAACATGTTTCCATACTGTAAGATAAATAACGTTGAGCAGCTTTCTTGTCCCAAATATGACTTAATTTGTACTAAGATGACTATAATATGCTATTTACATGGTAGCATCATATTCCAAATAAGGTCTTAATGGAGTTGATATTTAAACCCCAACGTGCATCCCCTATGCAGTGACAAAGTCCATATTATATCTATCGTCAAAACATAGCAAAAGCCTGCTCGTGTTTCTCCTTCACCTCAAAATTGTATCCCCATTTTTTATTGCAGCCTACTCTGTTGAGGTTCCAATGCGCCTTTACCACTTGTACTTACCCTACTCTACTTGTCCTGCTCTACATCACCTATTATACATATACATCTTATCATTATACATCTCTGATGATTAGTAAACAACTACGCAATAATAAAACCGTAATTTGTTTTTTTAATGGTGAAGTGAATTCAGCAAACATCAATCGCTGTTACCTGTGGTCTTTAAAATTTTATTGGAAGTTCAGCACAAGTGTCCAGTCATTACAAGTCACGTGCTCAGAAAAGAAAAGAGAAGAAGAAAGTACAGGCCATAACAATTTTCTATAACTAAATATTGGTGACTGTGAAGCTGGAAGTAGTTAAGCCAACAAACAGCAAGATAAAAACAATGCAGCCAATGTTTGATTCAATTCAATTCAACTTCATTTGTATAGCACCAATTCACGATAATTTCATCTAGAGCACGTCCCAACATTCACAAGCCTGTTGGTGTATCCTCCGCAGCAGAGGGGCAGAAGCTACAGATTAAAGAGCCACAGTGGAGCGGGAGGAGAACCGTCAGAGACTCTGCCTGTGACTGTTTCTGGAGGTGAGCAGGCCTTCAGTAGAATGAAGTTAATAAAAAACTACTTGTGCTCCAATATATCGCAGGAGAGGCTCAACAGTTTGGCAATGCTCTCTGTAGAGCGTCAACTTACCAAGAAACTACACTTTAAAGACATAATAGAGGATTTTGCCACAAGGAAAGTTTGGCATACAGCATTTAGAGTTCAAATCTAAACTATAAATAAGTTGCAACAAATATAGCTAACATACAAATAACACACAATGAATAGATAAATAAATAAGCAATGGTAAATATTTATTTCCTGCTCTATGAAGAGTGTTCTTGTCCCTAACAGCTCATTTGTACTTTGTTCATGTGACCTTATGGTCAGTGCCTGTCATTTGTCATTTGTAAAGACATGTGAGGAGAGAAGAGAGCAGATGAAGAGCAAGAGAAAAGGAGAGATGGGGGCATGTGGGGGCATCTAATATTATCTCACCCCAAGCCCAGGCAAGACTGCCAGCTGGCCTGGTGGGGAGTGAGTGGAAAACAGCTCAGAAGAGGAATAACTTTTACCAGTACACACACAAAGGTCCACCACAGAGCGGTAGCAAAGACTCTGGAATATATGCTGACACATTCAGATGTGTTTCACTCACTAATATTCCAGAGATTTCACAGGTTGCTAAATGGAAAATCTGAAGAAAGCATGGATGAAATGTTGCCGTTTTTTTGTGTTGTGTTTTTTCATGTCACACTCACACCTCACTCTAAAGTGAGAACATGATCACTGACGCATACTGTAGTTTAGAAATACTGAATACTGTAATCATGTGTAAGTGGATTGCAGAAATATAAATTGCAAAAAAAATCTAATTCAGCCCAAATCCTGCTAATCCCACTTCATCACACAGCACAGAATCTTAAAGTATAACTTTTATTGTTTGTGGGCTTGATCATAATGTACAAAAGAAATCACCACGACTATTTACAACAGTTAAATGCAAGTAAAGTAAAATGAAACTTTAAACCCAAAGGCAAGTCTGAGCCCGCCAACAGCACTTTGAAGGTAAAAGCTTGTTGGTTACCCGACTTTTCTTTTAATGAATGAGAAAATTCAAACCAGCCATCACAAGCTCAGAAGTAAAAAGAAAATAGGAAAGAAAATGCATAAACACCATCAATCTACACAAACAACTCTCAGAACAAAGCAGCTTTTTCTGTTTCCAAATGACAAAAGTTTACCAGTAAGAAGCAACTATCGACTCAGGTAAGATGCATACATGCACTTCAGACAGAATCCCTCGAACTGCAAGGAACCAACAGAGTCACAGACAAGAGAGGATAATCACAGAAAACATGAATGCACCGCACAAAATTGTCCCCTTTCCCTCGCTACCTCACAGTTACACACACTAAGTAAGGATCATGAAACGTAACACCAAGGGCCCTCTCTGTGTATGTTAAACAATACTCTGACTGTCAACAATCAGGCATAAATTAGCAGCCATGGCCTCTACTGTATTTATTCTGGTAATTACCTCCCAGGAGGGCACACACGTACATACTAGCAGACACCACAGCTTGGCACAACACACTCGCAGTGCAGCAGCTCGTCGCCTCAGAGTGTGTGCGGGAAGGAGCGAAGTGTCTTCAGACATCCCGTCAGCACTGCATGTGTGTGTGAGATTGTGCACGGGAACATATGCGAGCAAAAAAGAGGACTTATTTGTCTCTTTGATTGCGTGTGAAAGCTTTAAGCCATGTAAATCAGTGAGTTGATAAAAGCTAATCATTCCCTTCCATTAGGGGAAAGCAACCTCTGAGACAGATAGTGACTGATTGATTGACAGTTCTGAAAAGATTGCAGATTCAGATATCAGAGTTCAATAAAAACTGACAAAGAAGAGTGAAACAGGGAGACAGTAAAAGAGGCAAAGAGAGACAGGAAGGAGGAGGGAAAGAGACGCGAGAGTACGGGAGGGAGACAGAGAGAGACAGGGACACTGGCAATGACAGCCACATGAAATCTCATCTCCATTTTTGACAATGGGGGAACCATCTGAAGAGCAGAGAACAGAGGGAGGAATTTAACTGCTTTCATCTTGTCATAATTATCTCCAAGAAGCCACATGAAAAGAAAAATCTGTGTTTTTTGTTTATAAATTAGAGAACAAGGACATTTTCTGTGACAACTTTGATGGCATTTTTCCTCTGTGCATGGTTGAATAGTCCTGAGCTAATGATCCCTTCTCTTCTTAAAGGGGAGAAAAAAAGGGCTGATGAAAATTGCAATAAAAACTACACTAAACACAATTTAGCAAATGAACGGAGAGCTGAGGTGTCATAATTTAGGGAGCATCATTATCAAAATTGCTACAACTGCTATACACAGCAAAACAACTAACAAAAACAAACAAGTTAGGTCCATCTGGAGAGAGATTCACCTGACAGGAGGTTTGCTTTTTGTTTTTTTCTCTAAGGTTCAAACATCATTAAAAAAAAACTGGGGTCATTTCTATGATCCAAGCAGTTGGGCTTCCATGGGCAGATCAACAAATGGACGCTGAAACCAATGGCAGCAGCGATCAATAGTTCCCTCCAGTACATGCAGGAGCATTCTGGATATCTATCAATCTCCATCCTTGGACAGGAAGTTAACCACAAACTGGAAATAATAACTGCATGGGGGAGTTGCCTTGTTGCTGGAGCAATGCTTTATTTACATGTTAAGTGTCTTAAGTGCTCATTTATTTTCCTGTACAATCGTTTACACACACAACAAACGATACATGAAAGGGTTGGTTGTTTTTCCTCCAATGAGGTTTCCTGTATTCAAGCTTTTTCTTCAACTTTATTTCTGAGCGGAGACCATCATGTAAAAAAAAAAAAAAAAAAAAGTTTTTCCTTGTTTGGAAGTGAATTGTTTTAAAGTCAAATAAATTCTTTGTATCATCTTAAATTAAGTGAATCCACTGTCTATATGTTTAGACAACATGTACGTGATAAAATTATGGGCTTTGGGTTTTGTTTTGTTTTTAGTTTATGAATGAGGCAATGCTAAAAACAAAATCTGAGAAGCATTGTTCTATTTTTAATATTTCCTTCATTAAATCCTACAATGTTTACATTCCGTTTACTTACAGGAAGTTTTCATTTCCTTTCCCATCATCTGTGCTCTCATTTCATCTTGATGAAAACAGTAAGAACTATTGTATTTGTGGTAAAAAAAAAAACTTAAAAAAAATTTTATCTCCAAATGTTTCATCCATCCATCTATCCATCCACCCAGTTTTTATACCTGCTTACACCAATTTACATTCAACAGTGGTGTCTGGAGCCTAACCCAGCTATTATCAGGCATAAAGCTGGGTACACCCTGGGTGGGTCACCACAGAATCACTGGGCCATCATAGAGAGGCAATTAAAACAAGCGCCTCCAAAATTTTCCCTATTCATATTTCTAATCGATTATGTTGGATGTTCTTACTGATTCAATTGAAGGCAGTAGGTGTGTTAAATGTATACAGTTTCTTTTGTATGTTTTTCATCACATGCATGTACATACATATAAATGTCATCCTAATCGTTCAGTTTTATTGATTTGTATGTGACTTGAAAGAACTGAGAATTGAAATGCTGGTGTGGGCATTAGCTGTGCTCAGCAGATTCAAGATGGCTCAGGACTCAGTTGTGGCCTTTGTGTGAAGTTTTTATGTTCTCCCCTTGCATGTGTAGCTGGTTTTCTCCCCCAGTCCAAAAACATGCATTGTAGGTTCACTGGTATTTTCCAGATTCTCCTTGAACATGAGTATGAGTGTTCAATGCAGCTGCCTATCCAAAGTTTACCAAACGTGTCGCCTTTATTAGCAGCTGGGACAGACTCCAGCCCCCCTAAGTGAGTATAGGAGATTTATTACTTTTAATGACACACATACTGCCTTCTTCTAAAGCCTAGTTAAAAATCATTGTTCAGTGTAAGTTTAAGACATGAAAATCAACAAATCCCCTCTGTATTGGCTAAAATGTGACAAATCTTTTCTTTATTTAGCATCAAAAAGCACCTCAGTCCTCACTAAAAAGCCCTTTTCCTGTTGAATATGCTTCATTAGATTTAACAAATATCTGCAAAGCTTTAGTCAATCAAATGGAAATGGAAAATGGTAATAAAGTATAGACCAGACACTGATCAGAAGCATGTTTATTCCACTTTCCCAGTTTGCGTACTCTAGCTTGGCATCTCTAAACCATAGCTAAAGGCTTCCAAAGACACAATTCATAAAAAGTCCTGTCATCTATCATTCAAATCCCGTGTAAACATTCCCTGTTTTTTTTTACTGATTTCCAGCATTTATGCTGAGAAGTGGAGTTATTTTGTTCTCTTACAGCTGAAGCAGAAAACAGCTGCCGCAAGCACAACCTAATGTGGCCAAAAAGGATGTGAGGCAGAGCCAAAACATGCAAAAGGCAGACCGGACCGAATTAATGTTTGTTAAAAGTTAAAGCAGTACAAACGGTTGGGTCAATTTCTTCTCCTGTGATCTTAAACTGTGATGACTAGCACAAAACCAATTTGGTATTCATTCTGAGGCAGTTGTGGTGTGTGCAGTGTCATAACATTAAAAAAGACCTCACAAGTAGGGACCAAACTGAGCCATATGTCCCCACTCTCTGCACATTAGGCAGCGAAATCTCTGGTCATCCATCACTGCCTTGTTACAGAGGGAAGAGTCGGGAGGAAGGCAGCATATTGCATATTGAAGCTCCGCCACAACAAAGGCTGATGGAAAACATATATTTTGCAGATCTTTGTTCCTTGCAGTCTCATGTGAAACATGATTTTTACTCTAGGATGGTTAAACATCTGCATCTTGTCCCTCTCTGTCCTGATTAGCCATCTCCAGCCATCTGTGGCCTCCTCATCTCTGACCTTTAGCAGAGGCCAACACAGGTCAGGCGTCTCAGTTTTTCTATTGTTTCAGACAAGCAGAGCGTCGGTCTTACTACGAAGAGCACAGACACATCCATATGCAAAAACACGAGCAGCTTCGTCCTAAACTCCACGACATGTGTAGAATTCTGGAAATTCATACTAAATAAACTTTTAAGTTGCTCCATCCTGACCGAGGGCGAGAGAGCATTAAATCTGCGGCTGTTACGGGGCCAAAACAACTCGGAAAAACACAGCTGAAAAGTTTTTGATGGAAATTACACAAACAAGCAGCTACAAAACCATCAAGGGAAGATGCTCAAGGTTTTCCTCTTTGCTTAGTGGTCATACACATTTTGTTTCTTCACCCCCCCTCCCCTTTTGCCGCCTTTTCAGTTTTAACCTTAATTGCAGTTTACAGAGAACGGGTAATGATTTGTGAAACAGGGCGTGTTTTTCTCTTGCCCAGAATGTGAATCCTAAGCAGGCCAATCGCCAGCTCCATTGCTCCATCTCTCTGCAGGCTGAATCTTAATGGCTGGATGGAGAGAGGGAGCGGGGGGAAGAGAGAGGCTGACAGCGGGGCTTGACATGGGCATTAAATCATGCCCCGAGGAATCCTCCATCCACAGGCTCCTGACAGCCGCGCTGTCATCACAGCCAGGCCACTTCCTATGCCTCTTGACAACACTGGAGCAGAATTAGTCAGAGCATCAGATGTAAATTGGTGCTGTTCAAGGATGATAATGAGCACCAAGATACATGTCGGTGTCACTGACGGGACGCCATCATGATTGGCTGTCCCTCACACCGCGCTCCATTAGGTCTAATGGTATTCAGGCCAGGTATGGGCGTGAAGGCAGGAGCAGGGGGAGCAGGGATGGACAAGGAGAAAGTTTTCTACTGTGAACTGTTTCTTCCACTTGTGCGTGCTGGTTTCTGTGAGACCCTGTGAGCTGGAAACAGGACTTTCACACTGGGTCCAGGCAGCCGCTACATTCATCTGCTCACTTTCTTTACATTTTGTGCCAACCAACCCCGGTGTTTTATGTCTCACTTCCTATTAGATTGCATTTTTTCAAACCTAAAAGAGAATTCTGCTGCATTATGTGCACTGTTTTTATTCTTGTAATATGTTGTCATATGCAATGCCAAACACCAGTTTTCCAAGAACAATAATCAGTCTGAACTCAATCCACTCACACACTGCGTCAGTTTCATATTTTCAGGCTCCTCGGTAAAAATCTTGGCTTTCAGCACAACTCTATGCATGCAGTGTGTACAGCTTGCTAACATAATACAGTAATAGTTGCCAGTGTGCCATTTTCCCTGCCCATGCTGAGGATGAGCCAGCCAAACCTGCCCCAGATGCATACATTTCCCATAATGAGGCAGGTGGCCTCGACAGACGGCTCGGTCGTGTGGGTGACATCGTGCTCACCGCAGCTCTGGGCATCTGACTGACAGATAGTGCCAGTCTCTTCCCTTCTCTGCTTCCTCTCTCTTTTCTCTCTCTTCATCTCTTTCTTGCCATTCCTTGGCATGCTCTCTCTCTCTCTCTTTCTCTCACTTTTCTTTTTCATTTTCTGAGTTTGTGCGAGTTTGTGTGCACGTGCATGTATGCTTGTTTCTCCTGCTTTGTTTCACAATGGGGTTTGGTAAATTCCTCTGCTCCACTGCAATTTCAAATGAAGATAGCTGAAGGTCATTAATTGAACTGCCGCTGCTGTAACAGGGTAAAACTTACTGTAATTAAGAGTGAATAAATAATTGATTATGTATATTTTCTTGTAATTGGCTCCTCGTTACCCTTCTACATGCGGAATGCTAATTGATGCTGGGAGTTAATTATCATTCCACTATGAAGTTAGCAGTATATCCAGAGAGATGTTGAAGATGAAACACCAAGGTCCCATCATGGCTATTTAATCGCCAAGGTCGCCCCCTCCCTGCTTCCCATTTCCGAAATATTCCAATTTTTAAAAAAATAGGGGAAAAAGAGGAGTGGTCAGAATATGGAGTGATACAAAATGCCCTGCCAGCCACCTAATTGAGAATGTTTAGAAAACTAGCATAGGAAGTGGTAAATGGCAAGGATTAAGCCAGAGGCCCTAAGCAAGAGGATCTATTAACAAGGATTCCCCAAGGCCTAACTAAAGACTCAAGATTAAGACTGCAATCTGAATGTAAGTCTGGCAACAGAAGCTGCTGGCTGATTAAATAAAATTACATCTTCATCTCCAGATAAAATACTTGAAGCAAGACACAATTAGTAATATTGATCCAATGTATCAGTGAAGTTTCCTAAGCAGTTAGGAGCTATTTAGCCCACTGGTGCTGGAAAAAAGCTTTGGTTAGGGATGTCTTATGCTTTTGTAATTTGAAATTGAATGTTTATTTAATTATAATAGTTAGACATAGGATTTTATTTATTTATTTTTTTTATTGTGAGCAATATCCAAAACTCAGACTTGGATGGAGTTAGGGTAACAGTGATCATCTCATCATTATGCAATGTTATGTCGGGAATCATTCAGTCCTGGCATTTAAATACAGTTTCATTTGGCATAAAGCAAACTCACTCTGTCACTGTTCACACCCCTTACATCAGTTTCACTCTTTGACAGCCAATACTCAGGAATAACTTTGGAGGGGATCATGGAAACAGCTAAGAGCCCAAAGTATTGACCTACCCTCCAGACTCCCCATCAGAATCTGATCTTTTGCCAGCCTGCAGAAATGGGCTCATTCTGCAGCCTGGAGGATCCAGCCTATCAATCGTCTACATTCCAGGACCAGATGCTGCAGGTGCCAGCAGGTCAGACCAATTTTGGCATCCATGCAATGTAGGCCTGCTCTTGTAGTAACAATATATTTTTAAAAAAAACTTTAGTTTATCATATGATAGAGAATAGCAGAAAAAAGGCTTTACACAGTCTATGGGACTGATTGAGGCCCATTTATGCTCAACGCAGATGACGGATACGCAGACGCACAGTTTCGTCAGTCTTCTGCGTCAATTATGTGCGTATTTGGTGCATTTTCAGGCTCCTTGCACATCCGTCATTCGATGCAGAAGACGGAGTAATACCACCAGAAACCGAGGTGGCAGGGTTGAGCATAGTTGAGCAGAAACAAACCAAAGAAGAAGAGCAATGGGAAGAGGAAAACCGTAGAAGAAGAATGAAGACAAGAACGAAAACATTAGAAGTTGCACAAGCTTTTGAAATAATACTCTGCAAGTGTTCAGGTCCAGTTGGTGGCAAGAAACAACTTTATAGCAGCACGTTAGTGCCGCCGACCGGTGTCTGAAATAACATTGTATTGCGGTGTTAACTATGAACTCAGCACTGCCCCCTGGCGGAGGTCAGTCTTAGCAACGCAAAAGACGCATTGAAGTACAAAGAGAGCAATGCATGAAAACATTTGGAATGGACGTCCCCATTTTGGTCCGTCAGGAAGCATAAATGGGCGTTTACTCTTACGAGGGACGCAATCCAGCAGGTTTTCAATGTATCCCTGCTTCAACACCTGCATCAAATTAAATAAATATAACAGCAGATCAATTCTTGCACAGTGGCTCATTAATTTCCGTACATTAAATTTGTCAAATAAAAACAGGGAAAAACACAGAAAACAAGTATAAGCTTTTAAAAGAAAAACTTTTTTTTAGGTTTTACTTCAAATATTAGCTCAGAGTCCTGCAGAGTGGAAGAGATGGAAAGAAAAGCCAAAGCTCCAGTCATCTAAAAAGTTGCCTGCTCAGTCGGGAACGCAGACAGCCAGCATCCCATGTGTCAGGGTTCCCTAATACAGTCTTTAAGTGTCTAACAGTGGACTAAGAAGACCAGAGACTGCTCCTCTTCACTCTGTTGCCTCGCAGGGCCTCTTCTTTCTGTCCATCTCGCCGACAGAAGCGCCCTCTGACTTGCCTACATTAATGTTTTACACAGTGCCAGGCCTAGGGCAGCTGTGTTGGCATTTTCTAAGCATGAGATCCGCCATTTGGTCTTCAGGCCTGTGTGTACTCTGACAGTCCTGTCAGGTAACTAGAAGGTAGAGATGTTCCTCTGCTTCTTTTACAAAAGCATGTGTGATCACAGAGGGGCTTTCAGAGAATTGAAAAGCTAAAAAATGCTCATTTTTGCATGGCTGGGAATTTACAGAGATACAGAAATAGATTCCTATGGCAACTTGATAAATGACAGCTAATATCTAGGACTCTGTATAACAACTGAATAAGTATGTTTGACTTATTTATGTACAGTAACATAGTGTGTTCCTGGAAAGACTATGATTCAGTGCTCATGCTAGTTGGCAGCACCAGACAAACACTGCATCGTAATATAAGAAGCAATATATTCTTCTCCCTTTTTGGGCTGCAATGTATTTCGTCTTTGAACAGTCCTTCCCAAGTGCCCCCCTGCTGCTTTCTGCATGTTTAATGTATCAGTCATTCAGGTGGGGAGTGACTGCTATGGTATTGTCTTTTAGAAGCGAAGAACTCTGTTTTCCAACCGCTGCGCCAGGTGTAACTGAAATTGACACTTCTTTCAATACATGGAGGAAATATGTTATTGGAAGAGACGTCTCTTATTCTCCAGAACTTTACATCACACACCATCTTGGCCGAGTGCTCTGATCTGTATCCCTCTGTGGGTAAAAGGGAGAGGGGGGCAACGCACACATTTGTGTTGGTGAGAATTATTAAATAAATAAGTATAAAGCAAATCGATTAGTGCACAAAGGCAGGAATTTATGAAGGAAAAAGTTATGTGGATATTGCTGTGTTGGACTATAGCTGCTCTATATCCTGAAGTTTTATGCTTTAAATTTACAGAATTTAAAAAAAATAAAACACTAATAGTTTTGACTTTTATGAAGAAAACAGAATCATCATCATCAGAATGAATACATTTATATTTTGTAACTACAGACAGGGCAATAAAAGCAAAGCAACAGTTTTTGTTTCATAATATTGGACACACAGATCATAAAAATAATAATAAAAATACATTTTATTTTATAGTGCCTTTCATGACACCCAAGGACACTTTACAGCATGAACAATAAAACCATACGAACAATAGAAAGGCTAAAATAGAAAACAAGAGAGACACTTTAAAAGGGTAAAATAAATAAATAAGAACAACAATATGCAGCAGCCCTGCAGCCTCTCTGGTTTGGGCATCAGTGGCCTTATAGCCCTGGGCTCTGGACCTAGTGTGACTTAAACCTGGCCCCTGGCCTGAGGTGCTGTGGCCCAAGCAGGTGAAGTAGGCACCAAATGAGAGGACAACAGTGCTGGAAATGAGGCACCACTTGGATCTACACACAGCAGGTTTCCACCCAGGATGTTTGAACATAATCTCATCCAGTCAACTCACACAGGCTGTCATTACGAGCACGTCTCGGCAGGAATGTATCAGAGCTCTCGTGGATGTTTTCTGGCCCTGATCATTTGCTTAGATGTGCTCTTTCTGGCCTAGTAAGTGCAAATTTATCTTGGAGTGGCTTGATATGTATCAACACAGGCCGGGATGTTTGAACTTGAATTTGGCTCGATGCAAGGCCTTAGCTCACTCCCTCTTTTTCACCCACACCCACACACATACAGCGTTTTTTCATTCTCACTCCTGGTCTCTCTGGCTCCCATGTGGCCCTTCATCCCTTTGTTGAATGTACGACCATTGAGAGAGCGCCAAACTGGGCTGAGACTGAGATGCTGATACAGTAGAAACCTGAGCTATTCCTTTAATGAGTACACACACACACATACAGGAACACACACTTTCCACTGCTTGGCTATTAGGCACCAAGAACACGAGGAAAACTATTTGAAAGTGAATTTTAGATTTCCGGTCGCGGAGCTCTGCCTGGGAGTGGCAGACGAGCAGAGGCGCAAGCAGTGCACACACACACATACACACACACACACACACACACACCTCATACACCTCACTGTTTCAGCTCCAGTTGCTTTCGCACACAGCATGGATGATCAAAAGAGGCCAACGGCCTGCCGACCATTATGCCAATGACACTTTGAGTAAGAGTCCAGAGAGCGCAGCGACATGACAGCCATTAGGGATTGGAAGTGGGACTTTAAAGGAGGGCTGAAGGATAACTGTCAGAGCAGAATCAAAGGCAGAAAGTGAAATCTTCATAATGTATTGCAGTGGAAAATTCCTGCTCTAGCTGTCTCTCTAAACTACTCACTCAAAAGTATCCCATACACAGATGTGCCGTTCGACTCCCCAAAAAGACATGAAACAGCAGAACAAAGTGCTGATGAGGGGAGTTCAGAGACTGGCACACTGGTAAATGAAAGCGAGCAGTGGTGTGGGCCATTGTGCGGGTGGTAGACAGATAGATCATTAAGGACCGGACTGGGTTACACTCAGAGCAAAGGACTACGAGCAAGCAACTCTCGCACGGCACCTTTGCTTCCTCCAGCTCAGATCCAGCTGACAAACGTGATTGAGTCAGTATAGCAGCACAATTAAAGCTAATAGATGACACTCAAACTTTTTTCTAAAGTGCCAGCGGATGCTTTGTCACTGTGTCGAAAATAAAGCTTAATGTGCTCAACTTTGATAAACTGTTTAAAAATCAATTTACTGGCACTGAAACTCCCTGTCCTCCAACTTTGATTTGTCCACTCATTGTAGGAATTGATAAAACAAAGGGCAGCTCTGTGTGTTTCATAGCTGAAATCAAGGTCTGCTGTTGGCACTGACCGAACACTCTGCTGCTCTCTCAGCTTGACAGAAAACAGCCTCTAATGTGTCTCTCTGTCGCATAATCAGGGATTTCACACTCTAAATCTTTGATCTGGGAGAACCCTCTGTGACGGGAGAACCCTCCACCACACACACACACACACACACACACACACACACACACACACACAGAGAGAGAGAGAATACACACCCCTTTGGATCTCTGATCTCCCTCCAATTAATAATGTCAAATGAGTGTGTTTACAGGCTCATTAGATTACTGCTGCAGAAGTAGAGCACCGCCCTGCACCATCCAACACACTCTCACCCACACCCCCACACATGCATTTAGATCGAGACGCGCTCTGTCTTGACACGGTCCTTGGAGGAAAGCCGGATGGCAAAGTACCAAAGTGCCAGTGCCACCATAATCATAGCTGTGGCTCTGTGTGGCAACTGAGCCATGATGGCACCAGTCCACACACACACCTAGTTACACTCACAGCACACAGACTAGATCTGCAACCCAGCTGGACCACTTTGGAGGGTGCGCAGGGTCGGGTAGGTCACAGCCAAGCAAAGTCCTTGAAGAGCCCTAAAAGATTACAGAAACAGGTTTAGACTAAAGCCTGAAGAAACACTGACAGGTGTCTGAATTTTTCAGGAAACAAAGAAAAGGAAGCATATTTATGCAGACATGAAAGATGGAAGGGACGAAGAAATGTGAGAACAAGCAACAGAACTTAACAACTCCAGCTGGCAATTTTCCATGTTTCATTTATCTACCAATTAGTTTCCCTTTACAACGGCTTGTTACCACACAAAGCAGCATGCAGCCTTGAAAAATGTCTCATATTCGGAGCAGCGGACGCCATGCAGCTACGGTTCAGAACTTCTCCACTGCCCCCTACAGGGATGGAGGTCAGCGCCCCCCCAACTGGGAGCATCACGGGCCTGGATTCTCACCTTAGCTCTCAGTAAGGAGCTCACTCAGCCCCTCGCTCTTCAACCTGAGGTAATTATGACACTAATGAGAAGAGTGCAAATCAGAGGGTAACATGTGGACAGGAAGACGATTTTGACATGCTGCTTCAATTACAGAGCAGTCTGTCTTTGTAGAGCCCAAAGACGAAAGGGTTTGAGAGGAGTTAAGAGGATGAGAGAGCACAGAGGGAGGAGGGGCCATACGCGGCCTCTCTAATTCATATTTAATATCTACATCTGCGTTTCACGGCACCTAGCAGGCCACCAGTCATGTAATCATCTACTTAATTGAGTAGTTATGATTGCTAATGCATGAATCATGTGCAGCAACATTTCTCATTTGCAAAAAAAATAAATACAAAATGCAGAGAATGCAGAAAATGTACCAAATACATGAAGAAAAGAAAAATGTTTGGGGCAAGAAGTTAAACTGTGTTTAATAATAATTTTCAGAGTGATTTAAGGCTGCACTGCATGGACACACTGAACTAAAACCTGTCTGAGTAGTTCCGTCTTTGGGGAATTCAGCTAAAGACAGCAAATCCTGACAGTCTGTGTGACATGGCGACCTCAGCTGGAGTGACATAACCCATGGCAGAGAATGCTGGCTCAGCAAACGTGGCTGTAAACAGTCACTCAAAACATCAGAACACTCTCATGCCTCGAGGAAAACACACAAACACACACACACACACACCAGGAAGTGACAGTGACAAATGCCTGTTTCAGATATCACATTCAGCCGGTCTGGAGTTGCGCACACTTTAGGGAGAGACATACAAACAGGCGGTGACTGACACACACATTACCACACACACATTCACAGCAGCCCTGCTGTTATATTACTATTCTATTGAGGTTTAGTAGAACCTCCTTCTCCTCCCCCTGGGAATTCGATAAACAGGAAAATCACTGCATTTTTCACACACATACACACAAACATCATTTTCATCTTCTTTGGCCTTTCATTTGCCAGTCATCTCCCCCAAATTTCCCCATCCTGTTTAGAAAAAAAAACGACTGGTCCTTGCAGACTTGATCATATTAGAGCTATTATATCTAAGGCTCTTTTTTTTTTGGCCTGTGTGTTTAAGCCCGGGCATCTTTTTTCTATCCTCTGGTCCTCTCTTATCTCGTTACACACTCTTCAGGCTTTGTGGTTAAATTATGTATTAAGGTCAATGTCAAAACACGGAAGATGTGTAATCTGCAGGGAGTTTCCTTTTATTCATTATTACAGTGAAGGCTGAGCACAACTGTCAGCCAGCCAGGGTTGTGCTCAGCATGGAAGCTTATGAGCTCAGCGGGGCCCCACGAAGCCTCTCTCCCTCACTTCTCCAGCTCGCCCTCGGCTTCTCCCCCACACACACACACCCTCTTCCTCCTCTTCTTCCTCCTGGACAAGCCCCTGATAGATTTGCCCAGCGAACCTATCTCACTTTGGGATCTCCCTTCTGCAGTGCCACTCAGTGCTGTCAAGTGCACCCATATGCCAAATCTGAGGGAGAAAAATGTGCACACCAAAGAGAAAAAGGAGGAAAGAAGAGATGAAAAAGGGAGGGACTCTTGCAAAAAAAACTGCCATCCCGTTCCCTAGCAGTGTATGGATTTTTTTTTATTCAGTTATGATACAGTGAGGCTATACAATAAAATGCCCTCTTCCACTCGTTAAGTTCTACCACACTTGGGCATGCATGAGAGGAAAGAAGAAAAACAAGACAGCGAGACACAAAAAATGAAGCTGAGACATTTTGCTTTTCATACAAGGTAAACTGACATTATTTGTTGACAGGATAGGCCATCATCCTGCTATGTGTCCTCCAGAGGGATTTGGATATGGGGGGCTCCCACCTTCCTCTCGCCTGTCTCATAAAAGCTGAACACTTGACCCCTTGTTTTCTCAATTTCTGTCAGTCAATGTCAAAACAGTGTCAGATGTGTACTGACAGCTGTGGCACGACCAGCTTAGAGCGCTCTGGATGCCTTTAACCTAACTGGGTTTGTGATCTCTTCCTTTAATGTCTCACAGGGGTAGGAAACAGTTTGATGAATCAGTCCAGCTTTGTTCCAGCCAGTGTAATTATCTTCCGATTAGATTAATTCAGTTAGGCCTAGGTCGCATTTACAATACTAACTGCATTCCTGGGAGGAGGCCACTCTGTCATGTTAACAATTACACAATTATGTGTGTAAGTGATAATAACTGCTGCTATTATCAACCGCATGACACGCAGAGACCCAAAAATAAACATATGCAACATAAGGCAGATTTATTACAAAACGAATAAGAAAATATATGCATATTTGATTTGAAACAGAGAGAGGAGAGCTGAAAGGAGGTGCACGGAAAGAAAAAAAGTATTCAAAGTGTAAGGAAAAAGCACAAGACAAATAAAGCGAAGCCAAGATTGTAGCTCTTTTTCCATTGATGCAGTGAGTGATGGAGAAAGGTTATCACCTGGACAGTGCAGCAAGGACTCCAAGGTTTGCTTACTCCCTTAACCTCCCTGTTATTTGTCTCTCTTCCTGCAGCCCCTCTCCTGGAGGTTGTATCATCTCTCTCTAAGCTCACGTGTTGTACGTAAGAAAATGTGTCTTGACTGGTGGGCCTAATTACTGGCTCTTCACTGACCCGCGTCGGGCGGAGGCCTCATAAGAACACTGATTCAACATGAGCCCCGCACCGGCCAGCACCTCACACTAATGAATACTAATGAATAATTATCACTTGCTGGCTGCTGTGTTCCCACTGCAGGGACACATGCTTGCACAGCCGCTTGTAGAGCTGGGTGAGAAGCGTAGAGGCCCTTACCCAGGGAAGAGGCAGCTCAACCAGAGGACAAGGCTGTGCAAGAATATGAACGTCTCCCTAAAGGGATGTAGAGGAAGCATACAAACCCTCAAGGTTAACCAAAAGTAACATTGAGCTGGATGGAGTGCACTGACCCCTGCATGGAGTGTTTTGATTGTCATGACCTGTGCACAACTCGTGGAGAAAGCTGCAGCAGTTGATATGGGCTCTCCAGACGTTCAGACTGTGAGCAGCAGCTTGTTTGGTGATGATGAAACATGTCAGCTCAAATATTGCATCAACCATTAGAGATGTAAACCTCTCCTGTTCTTCCTGCTGCTGCACTATAGGAAATCTATACTTCAATATGACTGTGTGCAGCTGATTATTGAATTTCAACCAGTGACAAAGTAGAGTGTAAACAGGTTGGCAACCTATGACCTCACATCAGCATTTATTAAACATTACAACGACTTGTGTTAACATATTTCCTATGGAGATTCTTTACAGTGCTGGGAGGATAGAGACTCAAGTAATTGATAAATGTGGAGAAAAAAAAATGTCAATAACTATTAGTATGAATATTTTATGTACAAACAGGATTTTCTCTTCCATAGATCATGGTTTAGAAGTGCAGATCCTCAAATGTACCTTACTTTACTCTGATGCTGTCTACAGTTTAAAAGGCCGTGAAGGTTTTGGAGTTTTGATCTTTTTTCCTATTCTTTTAAACATTTAAGATTTTGTTCATCTTAACAGCTTTCCAGTTTTCCTTAATTATTTAAGCTAATGAACATTCCTACCGGCCTACATTTTGTGGAGGTGAACAGAAAGTACTCCACTGACTCATCTGTAACAACAAA
Organism: Craterocephalus amniculus; assembly: GCA_036024015.1. Classification (NCBI taxonomy): domain Eukaryota; kingdom Metazoa; phylum Chordata; class Actinopteri; order Atheriniformes; family Atherinidae; genus Craterocephalus; species Craterocephalus amniculus. Next base: position 21,340 of record JAVQJG010214001.1, read on the forward strand.
CCCAACCATAACTTGTGCTCTTTTCATATAGGATCATTATGTACCCGGTAGGGGTGGGTGATATGAACCAATTTTCATATCTCAATATTTTTTTCCTTAATCACCATATATGATATTTATCTTGATATCTTTGATAAGAAATGGATAAAAATTACGGCCTTGAGTGCTACATGCAAGGACCAGAAGCACATGTGGTCTAAAATATTTAACTAAAATTAAAATATATCTGTATTAAAATAATAAAAAAAATTTTTCAATGACCATAACAGATACAGTTGTGAAAAATGCTAAAAAAAGAAGAGATTTTTAACTCAAAACAAGCTAACTTGATATACACGATATTCCCTTATTCTATATCTTGTGTGACAAAGTCTCAATATATCTGAGAACTTGATATATTGCCCAGCTGTAGAACCAGGAGATAGGACATTTTATGTATATTGATACATACTTGGTGTATTTCTAAGCATTCACACACTGGATAGGCATCGGGAGGCCATGTAGGGCTCAGTGTCTTGCCGAAGGACACTTCAACGTGTAGTGTAGGGGAGTCAAACCACCAACCTCCTGTTTCTCTATCCACCTGAACTACAGCCGCCTCGTATGACTCACTTGGGTGGAAACCAGAGATACAGCCTTAGAAAGATGCAACTATTTATACACCAGAAGTCTTATTTTCTAATTCAGGTCTATTCGGATTCACCCTCTTTTGCATAATAAGAACTCCTTGCATAGCATAGCTCTACGTTATACAGTCTATAAGAGAGAAAGTGTTTACTGTATGTTAAATACCCCAATACTAAATGATGATGACTTTTACAGTCTAAATTGCTAACTTGACAGCACTGTGAAAACAATGTTAGCAATCACATCAGCAGTGGCTCAGTCTTAACACCACAAAAGTCTTTCATATAAGCAACATTTCTCCAAAGCCTTGCACCGGTTCCTTTGAAAAACTACAAAGCTCATAATTACAATACTGTGGTTGGTCATACTCCTGGTAATCTAAAGTTTTGATCATTTGACGTTAAAACTCCTGTGTTGATATATATTTCTTACTGCTAAACTTGTAGCTTAAATCACTCTCTAATCACTACCGAGCTATTCTTACTGAAACTATTCTAAATGTTACTACATTTAAAGACATCTTTTTGAAATTGAACGGAACTTTTGTCATTTCCTCAGTGACGTACACCCTGACCTTATTGCTGGTGGCATCCATTTTACATCCTACTTGCACTGTGAGCTCTCTCCACTCAGTAAAAACAAAAGTCTTATCCTGACACTTGTCTAACTCTTGCTCTGACTCTCTTTTATCTCCTCTCTCCATCCGATGTCTTCTAGCGTGGTTTTATAAATCAGCCATGGTGCGCGGTCAAAACAGCTAGTGTGTTTACATCCCTTTGCTAGCATATGACACACGCAAAGTGAACCTCGCTGCAACATCATGCAGCATCTCAGACGAAAAAGGGCTATTTGTTATGTGCGATTCTGAAACCACAGGTTGATAAACTACACTTCACAACTTTTGCTTTAGGTCTGCCATGTGACGTTGCAGCAGAGTTTCTCTCTATGCAAAGCATCACACACTAGCGAAGTAATAACACACTGGCCATTTTGTAGGTGAGAGTGAAAAAGAAATGCTAGAAGACATCATAAAAGGAGAGTAAAAGAAAGAGAGAAAGGGCCAAGATAAGACTGTTTTTTTACTGGCTGGAAAAAGTTCACAGTATAGATACAATTCAAGATAGATTAATTAGCCGTCGTCACTGAGAAAATCTGCCAAAGTTTCACGATAATTTTTTAGTCATGCTTGTTTAAGTCATGGAAAACGCAACATAATGTAATATTTCCTACTCACATGAGATTGGACAACAAATTTAGTATAAATAATACACAACTTTTTACATAAGTTTTTACATACATTTCACATATTTCACACATATTTTCCCATAATTTATATTGAATAGTCTTTCTAATAGATTGCATAATGGATGGAAGTTTAAACTGCAAGCTAAAAATATTAATTTTAGTTTAAGCTATTAAACAGTCAATATTCTGGTTGTGTGGGGTTAATAAAACTTAGTTGTAAACTCAAGAAAACCGGGAAACTGTCTCTTCTGTCACTGATGTTTATCAGATAACAGGCTGCTGCACCACAGAATAACATTTTGTAACTCTCTCACAGAGTTACAGTTCTCTCATGTCATTTATTAATGATACCATACCAACAAGTATTATGAATTTGGTTAGTTTTTTTAAATGATAGGGAGTAGGGGCGTTGAAAATATCGCAGTACGCTTAAACAGAGAACAATTATTTTATATAACACTTTTTCATTCACCTACACTCAAATTCTGGACCGATATTAATACTGAGGTTAAAAGTAATCAGTGCTATATTTTCCTTTTGACACTTATTTTCCCTTTAATGCCTGACAAACAATGAAATTTCCATTCTGAAAAGATAAAATACTCCGTTTGAATAAGAAAATGATATGGTGACATGACTGATACATGAAAGATATTTTTAACACAACTTACAGATTTTCACTGTTTCTAGAAAAACAGACACCAATGGGCAAACAATGATGAATCAAGAACAGAGGTTCAACTACAAAAATCATCTTTTATTGTCTTTATGATAAGACAAAATGATGAGGCACATCTGTCCCTAGAATTGGCCAGGTAATAGTAATGGTCAATGATGGGTAATAAAGATGTTTTTTACGTCTCAAAATATTAAACTCAATTCAGCTTTATTATAGCGCCAATTCACAACAATCTCTTCTCAGTCAATATCATCTCAAAGCACTTCACAGACATTCAGTTTAAGCCAATCTGTGGCCATCAGACAGTATTCATTCAAGCCAATTAATAACAATAAGCTAGCTATTGTTAGCTATTAAAATTTGATATGTGAACCTAAACAAGTTACAAAACCACTTCTCATCCTAAAACACAAAGAAAAGCCTGTTGATTACTTTAGGAATAAACTACTCAGCTGTCGTTTAAAGCAGAGTTGTATTACTAAATGAGCAACAGTCTCCTCTAAAGCACAACTCATCTGTAATAGTTTGCAGGATTTCCTGTTTTAAAAGACCTCACACCTCACTTTTTTTCCAGGTAAAAAGGGTTTCCAAGCAATTTTTATTATAAAAACACTGGACTTTAAAAACTCAAAAGACTCAACAGAATCAAAAGATGTTTCAGGTGTTTATCCAAACACCTTCCTCAGTTGTTTGGTGCACAGGAAGTAGCACTGGCATTTATAGACAACACTTCTTCAAAAAAATGTTCAAAGGTATTTGGGTAGTTCACAGAATGTCAAAGCGTAATAAAAGTTATAATTTGAGCATATTCCATCACTATACCAAACACTGTAAATGTACAACCTAAAAAGCTTTTAAAATCAACTCTCAGAATGAAAATAAATATAAGCCCAGTGATAATCTCTATAGGAAGCAGCAATGAGTTTAACCATCATAATATTCTTCTTAGTCATAGCAGTAGAATGTCTATGTGGCAGCTGACTACACCCTAATACTGAGAGCGGGAGTGTGTATGTGGGTGCAGGAGTGTGCATAATACGCTGGCTTTCCCCCTTGTGAGGAAATGTAAAACTTCTTGGTGTGTTATTTTTCTCCCCACCGTTTGTTCTTTTGATCTGTGTGTACATTATCTCCAGCTCTTTGAATTTCAATTTCACTGTCATGTAAGCTCTTTTCATCACAGCCGACGGTTGCAGCTCTAATAATATTCAACTTTTAGGTCACAGTGGAATGCTAATTAGATTGCTATTTTAATTAATATGTCCCTGCAGGTTTCCATATCAATTCAGTTTTAACACTGTATTGTGCACTTTGAGCCAATAAATTAAAATAAATCCCCAAAATAAAAACACTTCAAAAAAAGGAAGAATTTTAAGGTGTACAGGAAAAGCACTCGATTGAACTGTGTTTACATAAATTGCTCATTGTTGCCTAATAAAGTGGATAATATTAAGCATACTGGGGTGAATTTAAACCTGTTTCAATGAGTCATTGTAGAAGTGTCTATTTTTCTACTAATAGATCCATACATGGCTCTGATCATGAGATAAAAGACTCAACTTAGCTGGTTATTTTCAAGGGCAGTAGAGTGTTAAATGTGCTTTAAAAAGAGGGAGATAAGCGCAGGTGCTGCAGTACCACAGACTCTGTGTGTGTGTGTCCGTGTGTGTGTTCGTGCTGCATGTGGCATTTAAGGACTTAAAAGTGCTTCACTTTCCATCAGTGTGTCATTTGTCTGTCAGCATTTCTGTGAGTGTGCACGTGCATGCACACGTATATGCTTGTGTGGTGGTGTCACCGTGGATTCTCGAATGGCCGTTCTGTCCTGCAGCTCGGAGAGTCCCATTCATCATGTTGAGAGGGAACGGAGAGGCCTGGGATATGAGCGCCGCTGTATTCGTCTCATAATCAAAGGTCATACTGGAGACCAGTGCTCAGATTGCTTTACTTCACTGCAGAAAAAACCGCACACACGCACACAAATCAGTTGTCATACCAAAATGATGCCATACTAAATATGTTGCATATTTCATAAAAGAATGTGCCGTAACATCTGCACAAAAAGGAGCAATCAAACCTGTGACTCTGACTACAGTTTTATCCATAATTCTTCACCTTTATTTGCAATGTTTAACATGCCGTTCTGATGGCCAAATATTATCATTAAAGCAACACTTTTGTCTGACATTGTGCATTTCAGTTAGACCCTTACTAAATAAGTAAGAAAGATTCTTCATGGACTGCATTCACTTACCCCACACTTCTATACAGCTTCCTTAAGAAACAGGAAACCCACTGCTGTTGCAAGCTAACCAAAATTTATATTCATAGATGAGGAGGGTGGGGGCTATTTGGATGTTTATTATACTTTAAAATGAAGTGATCCGCATTTCGCTGCCTGCGAGGTAATTAATGTGGGGAAATCTTGAATTAAAGATGTAAATCCTGACACTTTGGCAGGGGGGCCGGTAAGGGACAGTGGTCTCCAAGGTCTGGATTATTCTTAGCGTATACCAATTAACACCATGTATCTTCTTTTATGTTCACTTCAATTAAGAGCCTTTACAATTTTTAAGTTCTTTTCTTCTCAGTAGTTAGAGAATGTCAGAGAGACTGATCAAAGGCATTAGCTGCCGTCCGTGCACCATAGGTAATGCTGTTATGCATAAAGAAATCTGCATATTGCTAAGAGGGTTTTCATTTTATTTTGCATGATTAAAGAACCAGAGAAGCTGTAGTAGATGGGGATGGTGAGGTGAGATCTTACACCTTAACACAAACACACCTCAGAAAGCTTTCTACACTGAAACATCAAAGTTGGTCAAATCTTTGAGGATCTTCATGTTGTGGTGACAATCTCAAGATGACACAGACCAACACCAGTTGATTTGATCGTTGCATTGAATGTTTCCCATAGTTGTTAATGTGAGGCAGATTGGGGTTATTCAGGGTTCCTATTAAAAGCTTACATCTATGATTGAGAATGTTGATAAAAAAAGTTTGGGTGCAGTAATGTTACCATCAAATAACTCCATCTGTTGGAGAAACCATGCCCTGATTTATGTGGGTGATTTTGTTACTGCTATCTTACAAAGCTCCGCTTCCCGTTTCAATGTAGCCTTCTGTTAATAGACCTGCAAATCAGACTGGCTACTAATGGCCTTTTCGTCCACTCGGCTCTCTTCTCTCTTTGTTTTCACTGTTCTTGCCCCCTTTCTTTGTGTTACCTACATTTTAGCCTCAAGATCTTCTTACCCAAATAGAGGGTCCAATGAGAAATCCCATGTTATACCCAGCACTTTGGAAATGTTCTCAATATTTAAAAAACAATTCAATAAAAACTTTCATCTATGTACAGTGTGAGCACCTAAATGGATCCAGAATTGGAGCTATTTGTACCACTGTGGATAAATGCGGGAGGGAAAAAAAAAACACAAACAACCTGTTCAGTTGTGATAATCACTGCCACTTAATTCAATTACATTGTCAGCTACCAATAAATCAATGAGAAAATGAACTGACCAGCTATGAGGAATATCCATCCAGTGCTTGTCTGTATTATTCTATTGATGTTCCTCCAACGGTCGTCCTGGAGATATTGAATGCTCTTTAAGCGAAGTGCTGACATCATAATAAAAGGCCACCACAAACTGGCCGGCTGTGCGGTTTGGGAGCTTCAGGCTAAAGAGACGGACGGCCTCTGAAGGAGGAAGAAGAAAAGCAATCTTCAAAGTCAATACAACCAAGTGCTCTATGTGGTTGCGTTTACGACACATAATGAAACTACAAATAGCCTCTTATACAAAACCCACACAGTGGATACACAAATGGCACTGCAGTCAGAACAATTATGCAAAAACTGGAATGATAAATAATGTGTTCAATGGTATCTTTTGACATCAATATCACCCCTGACTTACTTTGAAATCTGTCAGATGACTTGAAGTCTTCCTAACCCACAAACAAATATCTAGATGTGCAGAATATATATTCAAATTGACATAAAGTTTATTTTTAAACATACTCAAATGCACTTTCACCTCAGTGTGTGCATCTGTATCTGACTTTTCTGATGACAGTGTATTTACTCCGTCATTCAAGCCTTCATAAAAATAAAAATAAAAATATGATAGTAAATTCAAACATAAAAACAATAAGGTGGGTTATATGTCTTTGTAGCTGTGCGTATTCATAACCCAAGTGTCTCAAAGCATTATTAACAAAAATCTTTTGCTCAGCTTTGCATTTCTGAGACCAATAAAAGCAGCAGGAGGCTGTACCGGTGCAGCACATAGCACACGCAGCACAGACAGCCATCTAGTGTTGGAAATGAAAAGGTACATGAATCCATGAAATGGAAAGGCACTTTATTGCAGCCTATAGACTGTGTTTGTATCTCTATTTAGTTTTAAGGGCTGTAAATAACGGACATTTTAGTAGGAGCAGATAAACAGACAAGTCGAAGAATGGACTGCATTAAGCATCAAGATATTTGTTGTGTGACATCATTACAGCCACAAACTGGAAAAAAAGCTGCTCATGCTCTTTTGTACTCTGGAAACAGGCGCATGAGGTACATTAATGGTCAGAACTTGTCTTTTCAGCCCACACAGAAGAACACAGCACACCCTGGTTTAGCCTAATAGCTATCCTGCTGTGAGAGCTTAACCTCTCCTAGGCATACTACAGAAATAACAAGGCATCAGATCCTGTAGACTTTGTCCACCTCTTTTGCAAAAACCTTATCTTCACTGTTACCTTTTACCCCTATTTGCATCACAACGGCATAAATTGTTATTTTTGTTAATGTATGCAACCCAAATAAATAAAGATTATAAACAAATGTGTGCAACTGTGTGCATATTGGGACCATGAATATGTATTTGCTGAGCGTTCAAACAAAGACACAAAGGGAGGCCCAGCCTGTTGTCAGCTCAGCCCCTTTTTTCCCTGCTGTGAAAACCCTGCTCCCTTAATAATCACACATCATTATGACAATAGATGTTAGGCAAAACACATGAGCCACACAAACAAACAGAAGCAGAGACAAACACATAAATACTGCAAACCGTGCATATCATCACATACTCCTTCACCCCATGCATGGAGAAGGTCGGTTCAGTGCTGCTGTGTGAGACAGTTAACAGTTCATCCCCTCACTCGCCCAGCGGCTGCAAAGGTCTCAGCCTCTGTAGTCATGCACATGCGAGGCCGCTCCCCCAGACTTATCATCTAATTGCTTTTCATTGATCCTGTCTGATCAGGTGCCTAATGTTCATCCTTTTCCAGTGTTATCTCCTGAGCATGTCTGCCATTCCTTATCTGAGAAACGTACATCTGTTTCACAGCTCATAGCACGCCGACACACAAGGAGACAAGATAACAGATAATAGTCTATATACTGTTTGAAAAGGTTCTCCAAGCAAAACAACAAAAAAATCAATAAGTGAGCATTTACTGAAATGTGGCCTACTTTCAGTTCCCATGCAGACTAGCTGAGAAAATTTTCCTTCATTTTGTAACTTTGATTATTTTCAGTGCATTATGGATGGACAGCAAAACAAAGAAGCCGTATTACCCCAAGCTAAGCAGATTTTGGACAAGAAGGAGTACAATAACACGTCTGTTTATTTTGAAGGACACACAGAGAAAGCACATCCTGTAAGGTGAACCGGATCGAGGATTTGGGACAGAAACTCCAAGCTCCTCTAAAAGATTAAATGATCTCAGCATCAGAATTGAAGGCCAATGTCTGTTGGCAGACACTGAACTGGACTTCAGGGGTATATTACAATTTGTATGACTATCAATGGACAGCACATAATTCCAAATATACTTTCTTTTTTTTTCTTTTAGTAATAGCCCAACCCTGGATGACAGCCATGAGTGCACTTACACACATATGCACAAAATTCATCCGTCTCAAAGGAGATGTATCACAGCTTTGGTTTTAACATGCAGGCCAGTTCTTGGTGGTACCAGATCAATGGAGGGTTTTAAATCAGACACAGCCACTGAGGCAGACAGAGAAGACCATCTTTGGCACACATTAAGAGAACACTTTCCTTCTCCTCAAGATCACAAGTTTTCTCTGTGCTATTGAGTATGACTCAACTGTCTTGTGATGCCTATTAAAAATATTAACTTTAAAAGGTGGAGAGTTTTTTCCGCAAAATTGTGAGCTGGGATTTCTTTGAAAGAAGTGTCTGAATTACAGCAGCATAGTGTACTATTATACTAATGCTTCTCTGGAAATAACATTGCTTTAGATGACTGTGGAGGTCTTTTACAAAAACAAATCTGCTTAATACTTGTCATTGCTCCAAGAGCAACTTAATTGAATGTTTCCAGTAGAAAACAGTGACGAAAACAGACGTAAGATGACAGAATATGTCATCTCCATCTGTTCTACCACCAGAAAAACACCATCAAGTACTCCGCTGCATAAAGCAAAAGTATAAAAAAAATAAAATAAGACCACAAACATTTCCTAGTATCCTAAATCCAAAATGCTACGTGATCTATTTATCCCACTTCATCTACACATCCTAACTGGTCTGTATATATGGCAAAAGGAGGCAATCATCTCTGCTTTTGCTAACTCCCTTCGGACCTTCTACCGTGTATTATTCAGTCTTATCCTGAAGTAACAGCCGTCCTCTACGTTCAGACAAGCCGACCACGAACACGCCACATTAATGTGATGTAAAAATGAATGATGAAATTCAAGGAGGCCAAATGAAAGAGAGATTGCTGTGTGTGTGTGTGAGCATTCGTTGGCCCTGGTGTAAGGTTGTCTACATGTGTTCAAAGGTGAGGCCTTGGGTGATGGAGAATAGGATCCCTTACCTCCCTATAAGTACAGAGAGGGATAAAAGCCAGCTGTAATGACCTTGGTATAATGAAGGCCTCACTGATTTCCATGATTTTTCTTGCTTTCATGCCACGATTCTGCTATTCCATAGGAGGGGCAAAGAGGGAAAAGAAGGAGCTTTGTCTGTGGCCGACAACATTTGCCTAAAATCGAACACAAACTTTTGTTCCCATATACAAGCCATTACACGGACGATCATAATCTTGAGGCAAATTAATAGATGAAACACATTTTTCCTAATGGGCTGGATTTGTTTTCTTTTTTTTTTTTTAGGTGACCAATTTACTTGCAATTTTCCTGATTTGTGAAGTATTTACAAAGTGAGGTAATCCTTGTTTCTTTTTATCTCGAGAGCAAAGAGGCAGCATGTTGTTTAGGGCTGCTCAGCTAATATGCCACAACGAAATGAAAGGCTTCAAAAGAGCTTTTCCACTTGGAGCTGATGTAGTGCTGTGGCTGACCTCCAAATATGATTAGACTGTAGTAAACACAACAATAGAAAATAATAAACAACTGGTAATTGGTGTGATCCTCTGTTCCAACAAAATCTTTCTTGATTTGCTATGAATTAAGAGCATTAATGTGTCTCCACACCATGGCCCTCTGAGGATATCAAGAAGCTCCTGCTCCTTCCTGATGGGCCCGTCTCATTAAAGCAGAGATGGAGGCTGACGCTGGATACTGATGTACAGTACGCTGATCAGACAAACTGGCATGAACTCACCTAATTCATGCTGACTGTGTCTCTGATATGAGATGAATATGGTTGAGTGAATTGTTTATGTGCATATATCTGTATGTGTGTGCCCTAGAGAGACTGTGAGAGACTATAGATCATCCCAGGCAAAGTGCACCCTCTACAGGCAGCTTGCATTCACTTTATATTCCTATATTGAACCGCTGATATATATCAGCTCTAGTTTTGGAAAAATGTGCCAATTTTGCAAATAGAATTCTTAAGGAAGTAAATAGGCCGCATTGTATGAGTCAGTTCTATGTCTGGAGATGCATGCAGCTCTCTTTGGCATTCTCAAACCAGGTTTTAATGATAACGCTTTCCAACTCTATACATGCCACCTCTTTCATTAATATGTGATGAGAGAGAAAATCTCCAAAGACCCCAATAGGCAGAGGCATTGTTTCTCTTTTAAAGTCATCTCAGATGGAGAGAGCAAACTTCAGAGAAAAAGCGAAGTGTCTAATGAAAGAAGTCTCCTCCTCCGCTGCTCCATTTTGCGCAACATATTAGGAATCTAAATGTTGACTGAAGACAGTTTGATTCTCAGTCTGTGATTTTCTTAAGGAATAAAAACAGTGTAGCGTGTTTGCAGTGCAGCTATGAAAGAGTATGAGAAGGTTCATCACAGCTCGATGCCATTCTGGTAGGCGGAAAATTGAAATCCATCCCACAGTTCATTTGAAAGCCATATCAGACTGTGAATGTTTAAGACCAAGATCAAAGAAATTTATTGTCAAAAATATTGTCATCCCTGTAAGATTTCTGCTTTATACCAAAAGTTGTTTCAACCGTGTCTGGCTATTAATGGAAATAAAACAGGAAGTGTGCAAAATGACTGAGGAAAGTATAATTTTAGAATTTTTTGTCATAGCTCAGTTACCTCAGGTACTGTATATTACAAAATGCAAATGAGAGTTTAAATCATTTAAGAGCATGTTTTTTTTGTTTCTATAACACACATCAGTGCAGCAAAAAAGGTTCTTCAAATTATCTTTGAGGGCTTTGATATTATTCAACTCTACAGTATATACAAATGTCGTGTGATCCTAAGTTTCACTGTTAGAAATAAGAAAATCATGGAAGAAACTTACAAATTATATATTATGATTCACACAAAACTAAATGAACTGAGGCTGTACAAGTTAATAAGAAAATCTATATAATATCTAAACAAAACTGCATAAGCCCCTTATTAGGACTTTTATGACTAGATCAATTAATTTAAGAAATATCCACTTTTTAATACAGCCTTCTATCAGTGTTTTGGTCCAAAATCAACCAATCGCCCTCAAAACTTATGATCCTGTTTGAGATCTAATTTGTACATTTTGTAGAAGTTAAATCAAACCACAGTCTGGTGGAGGTTATTGTAAAAGAAACACAAAATATACCTTAAACTCTTCATGCAATTTTAACATGACCCATATAAATTTTCAGAATAAACTGTCATATTTTTCACTGTTTCACAAGCAATATTTTTAGCTCACCGTATGTGCTTCATATGTTAAGCTGACAAGTATGAATTCAAAGTCATAAAAGAGGGGAAAAAATGTAATCCCTTCTGCATATCTTCTGAGAAATCTGTTCAAACTGTTTAGGTAATTCTGCAAAATCTGGAACAGATGTAGAACTCTTGTTTGTCTGACTGAGGTTTGTTCTTATCTCGCACGCAGACAAATGTAACAAAATTGTCAGTTCAGATAGAGGTGACTACGCAAACTCAAGCAAATGTCATGTAATATGACTTCGAGGTTGAAATCGAACTGAAATTGAATTGAATGAAATGAAAACTGAAATTGAAAACAGACAAGTTTAACAAAGCCAAACATTATATTTAAGTCCACAGTAGAATCTGTGAATCTCTAACATCTACAAGAGTCATTGGCAAGTATGGCATCCTGTTTTAATGTAATTGAAATCGATAGATATTTTTTTATGGAACTAAAATTTACACCTTTACTTATATCTATTTACTTTCATTTACCCATAACAATGCCAAATGTTATTCATTCATGAAGAATGTTTTCCTGTCATTTCTGTTGCACCTTATAAAACATCAGAAACTTGAATCTGGAATACATTTTTACCAAAAGAAAACACAAACAAACAAAACAAGCATATAGCATATACTATCGTCTGAATATTGTCTAAAACAGTCAGTATAACGCTTTTAGCTTTATTCACTCTCCTTATTAGAATTGATTGCTTATCGTCTACTTCACAGAGCGCCCATATAGCATAGCTGACAGCAGTAAAGAAGAGCTGCTCACTAACTCCTCACTAACACTTTCCTACACTAACCAGCTGTCCCCCTGTGGATTCAGCCTCAGCCAAACCTTTGAAATGTCCTTCAAGGCGTGAAAAAAACAACATGCACACTGCTTTGGGTAAAATCCTGATTTGTACACTATAATTACACTTTGAAAAGTTGCAAAGTTTAAAGTTTCAAGACCTCCACTTTTTCTCTTCTCATTTCAGATATTGATTGGGCTCTAAAATGCATGTAAGGCTGGCTGTTCTTCAGAACAAAGAGGTTTCGCATTACGTGCTATGCCTCAGACAACTTTGAATGTTTCAGATTTGATTTACTTGGGTTATCAAGGGACACAATCAGCAGAATGCAGTCAATAATTTTTACAACTGTGGAACAACTGTTAATCTGCTCTTAAGAACAAGACTGGAGGCACTTTGAATGTGGTTATCAATAAGACAGAGGTTTGGAGTGATGGGTGTCCCTAATGTCTTTCATGTTTAAAATAAAGCGAAACATCTGTAAAACCCACAACAGGCAAATTTGGTTAAGTCTACATACAACTGTGCTTTGGTCTTCCCCAAATTTTTTTTTTTTTCTTCCAAATGATGTTCTGAAGTACATCCCTCAAAGCATATCACAGTCATAAAGCTCATATGAAGCAAAAAAAGGCAGATAAATGAGACAAAATTACATATTAAATAATAAAAATCTAATGTGAAAAACATTCATAGCTATAATTTGTCATTGCCAAAATGGAAAGATTAGTCTAGACAAAAGCTTTTGTGCTGGCTGCATGATAAGTGTAATTACCCAGCAACACTGTATTTACAGATACAAACACTAATTAAGTTGTTGGTTTTGGTTGCAGCGTCTGTGTAAGAGAAAACAATTCTGAGGAAATTGTTTTTGTACCATTTAAACCAGAACCCATTATCATAGCAGCTCAAGTGCAACTAAAATATGCCTCTTTATATTTTCAATATGCATTAATTTAATGTTGGTGACTGATGTCTGTTTATAAGCTAACATTCTGCTTAAATCTATTTATTATTTTTTTCAATTTGTTTACTGAGGGTGTCACATTCTGTACCCATTATTTAAGCTAACCTTCTCTTGGGTTGCTAGCTTTCAATGCTCGAGGTACAGCAGAGAAATCATTGTGTCTGGGACCACTCCTTCACAAAATAATTAATCTGGACATCTAGCTCCATTCACACCAGGTGCTCAGATCAGCTCCTTTGAAGAGAAGGAAAATAAATAAATAGGAACCAGAGTATCATTATTCTTCATCCAACAAGAGTCTGGATCACATTTGTAAAAAATAAAGATTTAATCCACATGACTAGTTTCCTGGAAATTAAAACTGGAGTGATGGTAGTCTGTGTACTGATCACCAGCGAGTTTTTTATTACTTGAATGTTTCCATTTGTGAATATTTGGTCTCAATAGAGAATGATGGACTCCACATTGCTTGGTCTTTCAAACCTTTCTGAACTAATGTGCAGCAACAATTTTTTCACTAAAACCTTTGCTAATGCGTTTCCTCATTGTGTAAACAAAATCTGAATGCTCCAAACTAGGACACTACCTCAACTAGCGTTTTTATAGAGGTGCTGGTGATATTAATTAAATCCAGTTAATTAGCAACACCTGGCCGCTACTTAGCCTCTGAATATTTTGGGAAGCAGTAAATATGTAATAATGTGTTGGAGGAAAAAAGTACTGTATTTTCTTATGAAATTAATATTTTAAAGCCACTATCAATATGTATAGACCCTATTGTACACTTTTGTAGTAAGCATTTGAGAATTTTCATTATTCAATTAACCTGACTTCAAACGAACATACTACAACAGGGCACTTTATTAAATATTTTACACTCTAACTGGATATACTATATTAATATATTATGACTTAAGGCTAGTAGTTTAACAAATATTTAAAAAATTTTATTAACAATAATAATAATGATAATACTTACAGACTTTTTTCATTCAAATGTGAAACGTATGCTTGCTTGTTAAAAACGATGCAACATCACAATGTTTGTCTTTTCTTCCGAGAACCTCCTGTTAATGTGACAACTGAGTTGTATAATGTGAACAATGTCGAAATATCTAGGGCCTAAAAGCTTAGTCTGTAACTTGACGTCGTTATTCAAACAAGCATGTGGCTCCAAGATTTTTCGCTCAGGAGTCTTGCAGTAAATCTCGCGATATCGTTGTGTGGTTACCAGGGGAACGCGAGCTCAAAAAGTTGCCTGCTCTGTTTTCTCTCAGAGATGAGTGGTGTGTGTAGAGCGATACTTAAGTGCAACATCACGAGTCAAAAATGCGTACATCAGTCTCGTATGGAGGCAAACTAATGTAGTGACATATCGACGTCTTTGGATTTGCCGTTGGCTAAGTCGCAAGGTTAGTACAACAGTTAAGCATGTAGCAATATCTTGCTAATGCTATCTAGCTAACAGTCGTTTTTAGCTAGCGTTAACGCATACCGGCTGTAGCTGTTACGGGCTGCTCTTTCCTGTACAGTAAGATCGTTTCAAGTGATGTAACTCGTGGATATAAATTTAGAGTTATAACAGAGTTTTGTCGGACAGTTGAGTTCATATAACTGTTTATTACTGGGGTCAAAAGGGTTCTGTTTTACTTTCACCGGTGGGCTAAATGATTGACGATTCGCGCTAAAATCCAATAATGTTCGTGCACGTTCAATAAAATGCGCACGAAGCATAACCCATAAACCCGGCTGTCATCAAACTCTTTATCTTAATTTCTATTTTAAAAATTACCTGTTTTTATAGAGAAAAATATATATTGTCAGCGCCGTGAATGTAACTGTCATCCCCTTTTTTTAAACATACAGGTACGCATGACAGACCAACAAAATGCCGTCCCCACCAGTCCTCCAACCGGTTCTTACAATGAAGGTGGATGAGCTGTTTCTCAACTGGTTGAGTGATCCTGGTACTCAATCAGTACTCAAAGATTATCTTGGCCTAATCAAAACTGGACAATATATTAAAGACACCAAGGATAAAAAGTCATTGGGCTTCAACGAGAACAACAATTTGGCATCCCAGAAGAATCTGGTAGAAAAGCCTGCTCCCCTCAGTACCCCCTCCAGCCCCCCATCAAACTGTACCCTGCCCTCTCGCAGCAGTAGTAACACCAGAGTGGCAGGACCCAGCGGCAGAATACCAAGGCAGTCTGTCAACACAAAAAAGGTAAATGATCTATTTAAGTAGTAAATTTGAATGCTGTCATTGAACACAGTTTTAGATGATTATGTTTATAAACATTTCATTTAATCAGAAATCATTTGTATGTTTAGACAAGATTGAGAGTCATACCTCAGAGGTTGCTTGAAATAACAAATTTAAGCAAGACTTGACCTGCTGTACTTGTTTTCTACCAGGACCTACCTGTTATACCCGTGAACAGGGTGTTTTGCTTAGTCATACTTTCAGAAGGTCCCGTTTCTGTTTTGTAGCCTGTAATCCAAGTGAATGAACAGTAAATAATTGTATTTCTTTGTTTGTTTCATATCATTTAAGCTTTTAAAATCCATGACATACTTTTTAAATAGTATTGTTGTGTATTAGAGTATTGTACATGTGACCATATGTAGTGGAATTACGTATAGATTTTTGAGGCCAGTGACAGTAATAAAGACTCAGCATAGACTCACAGAATAATCTGTTGGCTTTTTCTGTGGGTTGGTTGGTTTGGTTATTTGCTATTTTGAGTCAGTCTGCAATGACTGTAGATTATTTCATATCACATTTAAGCAAAGAAAGCATCTGACTTTTTTAGGAAAATATATTTGTTAAATTGTTTTTAAAAGTGCACAAGTTAATGCAGAAAAGACTGTTCATTTCACTTAATTAGGTTTGTACAATAGATATTTTAAAGTAATTAAATACCAAAATATTGTGGTATCAGCATCTATTGTCAACCACCAGCAGTTTTTCTCACACAAAATCCCCCATTTACAAGAATTGACAGCCAAAACAATTTTGTTTTTACCACATATGTCGGCTTTAGTAGTTTGTCTGTTATGAAAAACATTGTTAACTATTGTATTGATGCAAATCTAAATATTACAACTCATAAATATCAAATGAGTTTCTGAGTTAATTATTTTGCTTGATCCTTCGCTTTGTAGAATTCAACTCACCTAAGCCATTCTGACCATTTTTCAATTAACTTTGGCCTCTTATTATTTACACTAGTGTGTCCTTTTGAATTTTTCCTTTCACTGGCTGGCCACAAGAGGCTGCTGATAACTCTACAGCATCATTGACACTCTTGCCCTATCACAGAGGAGCCTCCCTGTCTCCAGGCAAATGCAGTGTCTATTAGCCAAATGCTTTCTAAATGTTCAGGCTGCACCTACAAATTAGTGAGGAATGAGAGGTGGGAGCGTCTGAACCTAGCCTTTCCTTGGTGCTGTTGTAACTGTATGCTGTAGATCAGGTTGTCTGTCATTGAGTTCCCCAGAAGTATACAATGTTTTGCTTTTTACTGTTTCAGTTGTAACATAAATTGTGAATGGATTTAGAGCTTAAAATGTTTGTATCTTAAGTACCCGTATTCTACTCTAAGATTGTATATGATTGTGATGACACTGAGACAACCGGACAGCTGGGGGCATTTGCTTCTGAAGACCCCACCTTGTACATGTTGTTGACATTTTAAAGATTGGCATGAGAAGTAATTCAAGTAGTTACTGATGTGACATCAGCTGTCTTTCTGACTGGACCACCAACGCAAAATTAGATCCAGGACATTAAGAGTTCAAAAAGGTGACTACCTTTTAGTTAACTAAATCAAAATTTATATTGCTAAGGTTATTCAATGTATAAATGTTTTCCCTAACAAATAGATTACTTGTAATTTGAACAGATTGTTCATCACTCCCTCTCTTCTTTTAGTCCCAGGCAAACATGGCTAATTAAAATCAATCAAAGTTGACACATCTGGTCCAGTGAGACATTCCAGGTCATTGTGCAAACAGATTAACTGTAGGCCTTTTGTGGCCTTGTGGAAGGTAACAGCCTTGCTACAGCATCATGTTTGCTTTTCAGATTTGGTGTTTCTGAATATTTTTATTTTGTTCATTATGAGTACTGATGATGGGGTTAAGGAGATAAAGAATGAAAAAAATAGTTTCCCTTACTTCCCAGTAGTTTTTGTCCCTAATGCATTCTTACCGAAGATTAATAATCAAGAAACTGCTGGAAAGTTTGTGTTCTGCTGTGATGCGTCATGCCATGAGGCCACATTGTGTCACTCAATATTAAAGGGATTGTAAGGTTGCATGAATGTAATACTTCTATTTTAAGAAAACAAAACGAATTCCTGCATACAGATGCATTCTTCAAAGGATTACTCAAAAATTCAATTCATGTCACACTGATGGAGCCTGGAACAGCTGGTCTGACTTTGACATCAGACACTGATATAGATAGCCTTGGTTCCCTTGTGTTGGCATTAGATACCCAGAACTCTGGCAGTGAGATGAGGTGTGGCAGCACATTCATCCTCTCCCTAATTTACTTTGAAATTACGTCTATTAGATGCTGGTCATTGTCAGGATATGTGGCCGTAGATTGTTTATTTCAACTATGTACAGTAAATGGTAGCTCTCCATGAATGCTTGGCTTTCCTGTCCGCTGTTTAGCTCCACAGATAAACTTGCTTCTGTGTTATGAGTGCAGTAGGTCACACGCAAGGGCCCAAATGTTTGAGATATGCTGTCGTTATGGTTTTATTTATCTATTTATTTTTCCTGTGGTCTAGCCACATGCATTTAGGATAAAATATTTCTTAAGATGTCTTTTTATAACATGCTCGTTTTGGCCCGGCAACATCCAAGCTATTTGAAGCAGAGGGTCCGAGGTCACGTTATCAGTTGCCTGACCTGTCAGAGAGAACCAGGTGTCAAAACTGTTTCCCGCAAGTGCAAGTTTTTTGGGAGTCCTAATCATTTGTGAGTCAATGAGTGTACATTTGCACAATGTTATTTTTTGTTTTGTCTTGTTTTCTACCAGTGACTTGATCTGGATATTATTGCACTACTAGAGTAAAATAGCAGAGAATTAGAAATAGAAATATGGGGTGTGCAGAAAACCACCAGAATCAGAAACAAGAAATATCACTTTTTTTTTTCTTTCATATATATCACTGTTACTTTCAGAGCCTTATTGCACTGAAAAGAATTGTAATGTTTTGTAGTAATCATACATAAATATCTGCAATGAAATCATACCAGAACCATACTAGACCCATAATCTATTAACCAATTAGGTTACTACAAACAGAAAATATTACAAACAAAATATAGGGATTTTCCTTTACCATAACTATTTGCTTATAACCACTATATTTATTGATTCAGACCCCTTGCTCCATTTGTCACACCATGCAGGCGTTGGAGTTTTCTACAAGTATTCCAGAGTTTGACTCTTTGACGCTTTTTCCTTATCACTTTTATGTAAGTGAGTTGATCTGCTTACATCATATTGTACAAGTCGCTCCTCCCTGGAAGTACCATGTTATCAGAGAATCCGGCCTGTATTTGGCACAGATTCACATAATATCCCAAATCCTTGTCTCAGATATTGGAATTATGGGGGTTTGAGTTGGAGATTTTCTGGATTTCACAGAACCCATATTCTTACCCATGATGTGACCCAGCTGTGGCTTTACCAAAAGGATGTAAGAACGTTTGCATTACCTCCGTTATGTCATTTGTTTAGCTGATGTTTGGATAGTGAAACTGAACCTAGCAGAATGACGTATTTGTGGGGCAGCCATTTATGCTCTTATTGACTGTATGGGGAAGTGCTTTAGGGGATTTAATTAGTTTTTGCTGTTCATCTTGTAATATATTTCTCCTCTCTGTGATTGCCAGATTTGCATGTTGTCTGTACTGTAGCAGTGACCATGTGTAACATAAAGTGTGATTTGAAAAAATGGCTAGTACTTCCTTAACTTTGAAAAAAAAAAGTTTTGCACTTTTTTCCCCCCAAAAGTTCACTGAAATCTCCTAAATATTATATGAAACATGGTTGATGAATGCCATCTTAGCTGAAGCCCGATGAAAATCTAACCTCAACAACATGTCACCTGATTACCGTCCGCTAACTCCAGACGTTGTGTTTCATAATCACATCTGTTGTTCAATGAAGTGAACATGACCAGACACATGTTTGTGTACAAATCAAATTCACTGTAGCAGTTCAGAGATTAGGCACATCGTGAGGTCAGATTTCATGTTTTTCTATTTCTGTGTGACCCATCAATCTGTGTGTGGACATCATACTTGAGCAGCTTGTCTCACTGATAGCAAGCTGTTGTTTGGACAACATACCTGCAGTGGCATTATATGTTTCGCTTTGTGATAATACATGCTGGAGCATTACTCTGTGTGTTCATTTAAAAGTAACACCCTTGATAAAGTCACACAGGAGACTTAAACTCAGAATTTATACTGTCATTGCTGTCAAGCCACCTCTCTATGTATGAAGGGCTTGTTTGTTTGTTATGGAACAGATGTTTTCTCAAAGATCAAATTGGACTGAACGGTAACATGAGAGATAATGTTTTCATGTGGGATGCTTTTTTTCCGGCCCATGTTTCGCTGGAATTGATGAGCTTGAACAAAAGGTAGCCAGCTGAAAAGCCTTCATACAAACAGCTTATCAAGCATGTGCAGTGTCCTGTATGCTGGACAGCAGGAACTGGGTTTGAATGGAAATCTGTGGAAAACTGTGGACTTTGTGAACCTGTCATTTAAAAATACTGTGGGTGTGTGTTTGTATGTGTTTATTTTAACAACCACACTAAAAGAAAAAGGTTTATCTATATACTCTTCCAATATGAAAAGTAAGATGGGATTTCAGATTGATAAAAAATTATTATTTCGGCTGTTTTAGAGCTGGGCAGTATATCAAGATTTTCAGATATATCGAGACGTTGTCACACAAGATAGACTAAAGGAATATTGTTTATATCAAGTTAGCTTGTTTTGAGTTAAAAATATATATATACTTTTTTAAGCATTTTGCACAACTGTTTCTTTCTAATGGTCATTGAAAAGTATTTTTTATACTTTCAATACCCATAAAACTTAATTTTAGTCAAATATTTTAATCCAAATGTGCTTCTGAACCTTAATAAAAGTGCATTTAGCACTCAAGACTACATTTTAAACCGTCTTGTTATTTACTTGACCGATATTAAAATTGGTTGTTTATAGTATATTGTTAAGGCAACCCCAGAATCATCTGATCTAATCCTTTATGGAGAATTTATGTATTTTGCCATCATTCCAGGCAACAACCGGAAGTGGATGTTTGCGTTAAGACTAAAGATACACTCTTGTTTCCCCAGATCTAGTTTCTTGGGTTGCCCAAATGGTGTTTGGTGATGCTTTTAATAGGCACCGAGTGGTTCAGTAATCATTCTTTGAATTTGACATGTCCCGTCCCCCCCTCCTTTATTGCCCATCAACTATAATAAGACATGGAATGGCTGGCAGCCCAAGCTTGCAAAGAGAAGGCAAAACAAAGACCACCGTAAGATCGGATGTTAAATAGTTTGAAGTATATGTTTTAACTGTGTGTGTATGCATGTGTCATCCAATGGCCTGACATACACTCTTAACTTGTTATACTTTGCTAATTCTATTTATCAGGGGTTTATTAGTTAGTTGTATTGTGTTAGCATTTGTGATTTGAGGCAGATTGCGGATTACGGCAAAATTCACTTTCAGACGTTTGCAACTTTCATTGAATCATCACTTAATTTGCTTTTCTTCCCTCAAATTTAAAATTGGAGCTTAGATTTTTCACATAGTTTTCAAGACTCAGACAACAAGCGAAGATACTCCCAAGTATCATGTTGTGTGGAAGCTTTTTCTAAAGAAATGCCGATGAATATGAGCATTCTATCGGTGTGCTAGTGAGATGCATCCTTCAGTTGAACTCTGGCTGCTGCAAGCAGCAACAACAGGTCCGTCTCTTTACATAACCTTCCATGAGCAGAGAGGAATGCAAACTGGAAAGGGCAGATCCACCTCTCACACCCCTCCCATCCCACACAGACAGCAAGCGAGTCCCACACACATGCACTCGGTCACTCCTTATCTCCCCAGCAGCTTTGAAGCAAGGGCTGCCTGACCCTTCAGCCATGTGTGTGTATGTGCATGTCAGGTCGTGATTGGGACAGAGCAGCAGGCAGAGCTGAGATTGTGCGACCAGATCTGGAATGGGAGGGACAGTCACAGTAGCAGCTGCTGCCTTGCATTAAGACTCTCTCTCTTTGACAGAGGACAATCACGGGGACATACTCACAGAGGACCACCGACTTTTACTTACAGTGCCAAATCGCGAGCGATTTGTACGTTTAGGAGGATATCGCTGGACTTGAGTGTTGTTTTTGTGTGTATGAGTGCCCCATCCTGTCTGGAGTAAGGATGAGGATGAGGGAGCTGTCTTTGCGCCAGGATCCTGACCTGAGGAAGGAGCTGGCACTGCTGGCACGTGGATGTGACTTTGTTCTTCCTTCTCGGTTCAAGAAGAGGCTCAGAGCCTTCCAACAAGGACAGGCAGGTGTTCAAATGAGTGTACCTTTTACCACACAGGCTTCCCCGGCCCACCAGCCAGGGGGAAGTTATGATAAAGTTGGATTTGTAGGCTTTCATGTCTCAGTGCAAAGATTAAAGATTGCATTTTTGTACAACTGCTAAAATGGGGAGAAATCAGCAGTTCTGTTGGCAAAGATTAAATTGAGGATCTTCGGCAAGCTGCTGTTGTCTGAAATCTGAATCTTGTGATTTCCGTTTCACTTGTGTTCATTACATAGTTGTGCGATGCTTCACTTCGATGGTATTCTTCTAGTAAGTAGACATAGGCTCTCTTAACTGCATGGTGTTTGAACTTGTTTGTTACATTGCACTCAGCTACCACGCTGTCCTTTTTCAGACCACATCATTGTGAAGTTGCAAAATGTCATGTGGCTTAGCAGTTGTGCTCAAGAGCTCTGCAAGCATGAAGTGAGAGAGGGGACAGTGCAGGGCAACAGGAGATGTTTATTTCCTTTTATAGCCATGACTGATACCAACACACCACGGCACTGCAGAGCAGAGGATCAGCAGCATTTATCATTAATCAGGATAAAATGAGGAGGCTGTAACTGGCATCTTTCAGCAAAACATCTTCAGTCAGATCAACATTGACCCCATGTTTGTGGATTTCTTTAATGTGAAGGTTTTTTTTAAGTTATTGTTGACATTTTCATTGTTGTAAGTATATTATATGTAGGTTTGGTTAAATTGATAATAAGTCGAATGTTCTGGATCAAAATAAGCACAGAGATCTTCTTCTTACTGCTTAGCAGGAGGCCGTGTTGCTGTGCTTATGGCATCATTTAAGGCTACACTGAATGATTCGGTTAGCAAATTCTTCATCTGTGTAAATAGTCTTTGGATAGGAGAGCAAAGCTTGTTTGGCTCAAGCTGTTTTTAGTAGCTAGCTGAATAGTGTCGGAAGATATTTGGCTCCAAGAGCATTCTGGTTTTTTAATTGTAAGGCAGAAGATATCCGCACATATCTGTGTTTTCTGCTGCAGCAAATCTAAGATTTTAACATTAAATATCATCTCTTCATTCCAAAGTTTATAACCAAACCGTAATTGACAAAATCATTGTTCAAGAAGCCTGATGATGCCCTTAACAGTAACTTTAGCTGTGCTTAGATGTACAATAGTTTTCCACTGAGTAGCTGCATAATGTCCCTTTTCTCACATATTGTTGGGCATATTTAGGTGAGTGCTACCCTCAGATGCTTGTATATCAGGATAAAGACCATGTTCCGGTTAAATGGCCAGTTCATGCTATAGCTATTCAGGGTATTTAAAAGTGAAGTAATCAGGTAGGTTGTTTTAACCAACATTCCTGCATCATAATGAATACTGGATGCCACTGTTTAGAGCTTCTCTAGGTAGGTCTGTCACGATTAGGAATTTCTGGAGACGATTAATTGTCAGACAAATAATTGCGATTGACAAATATATTGTCTCTTTATTATACAACTAAAAAAACAAAAACAACCTACTACAACATTGAATTTCCCACTGGGATTAATAAAGTATTTCTCATTTAATTTCAACTGTAGTATGATTAGCTTTAATAATACACATTCTGTACTGAACTCCTTAATG
>JAVQJG010214039.1:0-10161 GCA_036024015.1 Craterocephalus amniculus
TAAACATTTTATCTAGTCTGTGTCTTCAGCTGGGAATACTACAACAGCCTGAAAGCATGTTCAAAATTATATCTGAGTAGTCATTTAAAGCCTACAGCTGTTCAAACCACAGATGACTCAAACAATTCAGGGACCAGATTTAATTTCCCATGCAATGGTTTTTTTTTGTCGACCAGTGACTCTAATCCAGAGAAGTAGAACTCTCCTGGATGTTTTGGAAGCCTCTGGTAACAGCTGTCAGTCAGCCATCACCCAGTTCTGTCATGAAATCCCCCAAAAGACACACACAGCCACCAGTGAGACTGAAACTATTAGCACTCTTAACCTCATGTGGGCTCGCTTGCTTCTCTTTTTTTTAATCCTTTTTTAAACGTCTTCTCCTGACTCTTGTTCCTTTATTCTGCTCACAGCGAAGCAGCCCAAAGGCTAAAACAATCTGCTCGGGCCCATTTTCTTTTTATGTTATCTTTTTTGTGCTCATTTCCAGCGGTGTCTTGTGGCTTACCTGGGTTGTGCTGGAAGCTTACATACAGGGGTTTGATTTTTATAATCAAGTTGATATGTAAAGTATAAGATGGACAGACTTTTAAAGACATTCGTGTATAATATGTACTAAGAAAGATTTTTCAATGGCCCATTCAGCATTAATTATGTCAGAAATATTTTTTACTTTCCTGTAACAACACATCAATAAATGTAACCCTGAGCTTAGAACAGGTCTGACTGTAATGATGGCAATAGTATAGAGCAGCCATCCGCCTATATCCACCTATCAGAGGACTGGTGATTCCCAGAAACATTTTTGGACATTTTAAAGGCAATGTGTTTAAAAAAATGAAACATTTGTCTCTAAAAATTCTTGGACAACTGTTCCAACCCAGCTCAGGTAGGAAAAGGAGGAAGTAATACAGAATATAGTTGTCCAGATGGAAGGTGGAGTAATAGGGAATTTATTGTCCCAGGTGGAATGAAAAATAACAAACAGGAGGGATGGGCGGGTATAGAAACTGATAAAGCAGAATTGACTAAATAAAAGTAAAATAACAGCCAGTCTAACACACTAATGTTCAAAACCAAGACTAAAAACTATAAAACAAAACACAACCAGAAGCAGCTCCACTAACTAATGTCCTAAGAACAAAACTTCTGCGAAAGTAAACTAATCTATCTAATCCAGTCTCCAAACAATTAATAATTACAATGATCACACAAACTCCCAAACAAAAAGCCTGAGAGACTCAGCTCCAGGCTTGAGTATGAGCAAAGGAGCCAGATAATAAGCAACTTTATGCACCATTCATTTAGGATCAAACCAACAGTCTCTACATCAGGGGGAACATGACAGGAACTATTTCACGTTGGGTTAAAAAAAAAGATACAAGAAATTAATTCAACCAAAGTGTTTGTTAGAATTTGGGAAGTCTAAATATACTGTCAGAGTCAGAAGCTCCTCATATGATGAACTAGTGAAACTGTCAGCTTCGCCGTCTATGCTGGGAACACAGGAGACTCCCTTCCCAGTTCAGCTCAGAAACAGGTTTTTCCTAAAAGCTAATAAGTGACAACCCTCCAGAGACGGCGTCACATTAACATGTTAAAATGAACATCCCAATAACTTGTGTTAAAAAGGCACTGGGAGTTAATTTGGAGAACTGGGAGCAGAGACAGACTCCAGTAAGAGAAGCTCTATCAGCTCTGAATCTGCAGGTGATTTAAAGCAAACACCCCCCCAATGACTTGCTCATTTAATTAACCTCGTCAAGCATATCAGCTGTAATATCTTCTGTAATTTCGTCTGTTAATTTAAAACTGTTTTTAACGAGGCCAGCCCCCCAGCCAATCAAATGTCAGGTTCGGACGCATAAAGGACTTAGTTAATTAGAGCTGTCAGAAAATGGACAAATACGGACAAAGATGGAGGATGGATTTCCCTTTATTACTTTCCAGGGAGAGTTATTAATTCAGCGGGAATCACCTCAGGTGTTCTGACTCCCATGTGTGCAAATAAAAGGAGGAGAAGAGCGAGGGTGAGGACGAGCGATAAAGTCAGATATGGAGGGATAAAAATAATAATAATAATCAAATATGACTCTTTCCAGCTTTGTGGCAGCTTCATATCCTGTTAGACAGGAAATTTCCATGAGTGATTCTGCATCTCATATTTATTCAGTAATACGCCGACTGTCCCATGTGACTGTATTGTCTAGTGATATTGTATCTGCACAGCACTTGCTGGAGTTTTCATTTCTCTGTAAACATTTTAAATATAGATTCCAATCAAAGAAAAAGAAGAGATTTATTGTATATGTAAAAGTCAGACTTTCTGTTTTTTTTCTGAAAAAAACTTCTAATGACCTTCAAATAGTTCAGAATCATTCAGTGAAAACAGAACTTTGCTTCTGCTTGTCTGCCATCAACGGGACTTCCAGTCAAAATGGTCTTTATTAGTCATTTATCATACCTTTACATAGCACCATTTAGTCACATCCTGGTTGGGTTTGGGCCATAACGACAAAGGTTTCACATCAATGTCTGAGGAAGAGAAAATATCCAGTTGTTAAAAGACAAGTGTCCTGAGTGGGTAGCGTCCATAATTTACTTACAATTACATAATTCAGTGTATTTTTAGAGCCCAAACCGTAGCATGTTTACTTCCTGGATGCGCTTGCGTGATGTTGGATGCGTCTGTGGCCACGCATCCAGAAAGTACAACATGCTACGGTTTGGGCTCTAACAATATACTAAATGATGCCATTTCAAGTAAATTATGGATGCTTCCCACTCAGGATACTTTGATTACATTGGATGAGCAGTTTGGAGGAATATTGACAAGTTTTAGTGGACTTTTATGGACCTTTTGCTTGGATGCCGTTCAACATCATTGTAGCAGAACTGACGCAAGATGAAAAGCCCCCCACATCTCCGGCTGCATGATCAATATAAAGAAAGTGTTCCAGGGTCTTACTCAGCATGAGTGTGAGTAGAAAATGAAGGCACATCATTCAGGGTGAAGAATTCCTTTAATGTCAAGGGTCAGAGGAGACTGGGCAGACTGGTTGGAGATAATAGAAAAGCAAGGGGAAGTCAAGCACTGGTTCCAACCAACGTATGCAGAGCAGCATCTCTGAGAACATGATGGGCTCCAGCAGCAGGAGAGCACACCTGGCCTCTCCTGTCAGATAAGAACTGGAAACTGAGCCCACAACTCACACAGACTCATCAGAACTGGGCAAACTGGTCTGATGAGTCTCCAGTTCAGCTCCACACAATTATGTTGGGCTGAGAATCTGCTGGAAACATCGTGAAAGCCTGGATCCATCATGCTTGGATCAACAGGACCTCCCTTCTGACCGTGTCCATCCTCTCTGAGCATCTTCTGATGCTGCTTCCAGCAGGATGATGCTCCATGTCACACGGCTCACATCCATCATCCACCGGCCTCCACATCCAAGTCCAACATTTTACCTTTGGGATTAGGAAATACTGATATGCAGAAATATTGTATTGATAATCAAAACCCAAATATTGTTTTTGTTTCTTTTTTTTTATTTTTTTTTTTAAAACACATTTTTTAAACATTTTCTATAGATGCAAACATTACACGAAGGTATCCATATTCAAATCCACAATGGGGTTTTTTTTTGTTACAAAATATTTTCCCAAATAAATTTTTTTTTCCTGAAAAAGCTAACTTCCTCTAATAGTGTTAGCTTCTTTCATCAGTTCCCACAGAAAAAAAACACCCAACAAGTAATCAAGGCTTGTTCGTGTAATCCTGTATTACTCACCTCGATCAGACTGTAGGTGGCGCTCTGGAGATTCAAGGCAGAATTCTTCATGAATGTGTGTGACGTTCAAAGACACAAGGCAGTCAGATACTGATGTAAGGTTGTTAGTCGACTTCATGCAAAGCAAAATGACTATATTTTCCACACTTTGATGCCATCTGTTGATCCCTTACAAAAATCTGGGATTGATCTGCAGTGTTCATTTCAAACAGAGAAAAAATGCTGAACATGTACATGTCTAATCACACACGGTGATTAGGCATGTACAGCAAGCAGTCAGTGATATGTTACACCATCTTTAGTAGGAAAACTTTATCTTTTAATTAACTAATACATCTGCCGGATCAGTTTAGTGGAAAATTTAAAGATTAAAGAGAGCCGTTATTTATCAAGCAGGCATCTGTTAGCAGAATCTCATCATTTACTTGCTAATAAAAGCAAGAAGTGCAGCAGAAACACAGCAGGGCGATGACCACTTAACAAAGAAACACATCATTTTAGATAAATAAAAACCTAGATGACCCTGCAGTGGACTGGTTTTAGAGGAGTGTAGTGAGCATGTACATTATTTCCGGGGTTAAAAAAGTCCCAAGTCTTAAAAATACAAATCACTCGCACGTAGCACGTGTACCCATATGCAGTCCTGAGGATGCGAGCACGAATCCCTCTCAATGAGCAGCAGGAACAGGACGACAGAGGACAGAGATCGGCTCATCCTGCTGCTGGGAGACGATGCTGTGCAAGGAAACAATAATATTTAGCATTTAGACTTGTGCAATGCAGCTTTAATGTGGTAGGTCTGGAATTATTTTGGGCTAAAGTTGTTCGTTTTATCGGGGTTAATGTGTGGCTATGATGGTGTCCACCAAATGGAAAAACGAGGAAAAGTGATGTGTTATAGTTTGTTTCATTTAAACTCAGGCTGCTCTCAACCTGAAGAAGAGTAATGTGCTAGCTGAGGCTAATTTAGCATATTAGCATGGAGGCACTTTTTCTGAAAGAATGGGACGTATTTACTATCAACATTGGCCTTAAAATAACAGGAGACGGGCTCCGCTGCGGAGATGGACGAGAAGGGGATGATTGTTGCCGATCTGCCCGGCGTGTGCAGCTTCATAACACGTCTACAGATCGGCTACGGCGGTTACGGGTGAAAAAGTGTATGTGCGCCAGCAGAGCTCCTCTTTTACTGGTGTCACAGCTACAGTAACAAAGACGACATTTACTTTTTGTCCCGACAAAATAAGTACAAGGAAAGAAATAAACATCAGCTGTTCTGTCCGGGCTGCCGGCCCACAGAGGGAGGAGAAGCAGCGGGTTTCCAGCTGGGACCTAACGTTAGGGAGGGAAGTTGCACTACAGAAATGTAGATATGTGTGTGTGTGTGTGTATGTATGTGTGTGTGTGTGTGTGTGTGTGCGCATGCGTGCGTGCGTGTGTGTGTGTGTGTGTGTGTGTGTGTGTGCTAATAGGATTGATTTATATTGAATGTGATAAGTGACGGTGGGCCGGTGGGATGTGGAAAATGGACGGAGTCTTTGTAAAGACGCTAGCTGCTGTGTTTTGTACTAGTTGCTGTTTATGGAGGTTTTCTTTATTAGGATCTATATTAGCTTCCACAAAGCGGCGGCTGGTCTTCCTGGGCCCTGAGAAGATGCTTCCTCTGCAGGGATGACCGGCAGCAGACTGGGCTCTGGTACTGATGTGGGAGGGAAAGGAGAGCGAGAGGTCCAGGATGGAACCAGACTCTTAGAGCAGAGAGAGAGAAATTATCATCGCATACTGAAAAACTGGCGGATCTGGTGAAAGCCGAATTTGGGAATATATCACCAGACTACGTAGAAACATTTCCAGTGGAATTTTGTTTTCTTTTTTTTTTTTTCTTGCGTTATTCCTGCACATGCATGCAGCCATGAAAATGCTTTTTCTTACATCTTAAGAGTCGTTGATTTTTGCCAGGCTGGCCATGAAATGGCATCTAATTCTGTTGGAGAAACTCTGGAATGTATCGTATGTGATCCGCAGAGTGAAGATGAGGGGCCTGATGAGAGGAAGGGTGTCTGCAAATAGCCTGAATGAAAAGCCTCGCAGGTTCCAGCTGAGCAGCCTTTCCTCACGCGTGGCTGTGTCTACGTGAGCATGCATGTGTGTGCATGTGCACGCATGTGTGTGCATGCATGTGTGTGCATGTGCATGCATGTGAGGTGCCATCTGTGTAGCCATGTGCAGCTGCGTTCCCTCGGAGCCCAAGACCCAAAACTCAGCTGTTACCAAGACAACCCCCCCACACACCCCATACCTGGTCCACACACACACACACACACACACACGCACACACACACACACACACACACACACACACACACACACACACACACACATTAGCACGGATCAGAATCACCTAAAGTCTTGCTGCGTGTGCTTTTTTAGGAGCAGATGGACCGAGAGGTGGCGCTTCTTGTGTGTGTTTGTGTTTGTAGATTTGATAAGGCCGATGTTTTTACTTTGTGATAAACGATTGGTTTTGTATGATTTCCAATCAAATTCACGAGGGTTGGGCCATTTAATGATACGATCATCTTGATAAGCAACAAGTTAGTAGTGTTTTGCTTGAACCCCCCCTCGACACACACAAACACATACCCGCATCTAGGGCTGGGAAATAAATCGATTTTATCGATTAATCGAATTTGCTGTTAATGAGGATTACATTGTTTGAAAATCGAGATTTTCTCAAAAAATCTGATTTTCAAACAAAATCTGTTTAAACGCCATTGCCTCCAAAAGTAGTAGCACCACAAACTTATTTCCAGCCCGCAAAGCTAAGAGACAACCCACCCTGGGGGAGTCATTTCACACAACATCCCTTATGAAAAGACGAGTACCCGGTGGAAAGCAAATGTGGATGCAGTCACAATGTACATTGCAAAAGACACGGTGCCCATTTATATGCCAGAAAAACCCGGATTCATTCCACTGCTGAAAATGTTGGAGCCCAGGTATGCACTTCTTAGCCGGAAATATTTTGCAGAAGTTGCTCCTCACCTGTACAACTGTATGCATGGAAGTTATATTTTCATTGTTTACAGTGGCAGGGCCTGAGAGCTTGTTTTACAACTTAAACATCTGCACTTTGAATTTGGGTCAATGAAATAAAAGCATGTTTTCCAATAAAATCTAATATTTGTGATTTGTTTCAAAGAAAAAGACAGTAGGAAAAAAACTGATTCAAATCAAAAATCGGATTTGGTTTTAAAAAATCTGAGATTTTATGTTTTGGCCATATCGCCCAGCACTACCCCCACACCAAAATATCAGCATCAAAATGTTCATCTTGAGGCTTTATTTGTTTTTGGATGAGTTGCATCATTTTTATTAACTATTGTTTAATTTTACTCAGATTCTCAATGTTCGAGAGGTTTGTTGTTTCAATTATATATGCAACATTATATCGATATAACTACAAAAAGAAATTTGATATCTAATCTCTAATAATGAATATTGTAATGATAAATTATAATTAATATCTATATATTATTAGATATTATAAGTTATAATATAATTATTAGATATTAATCAAGAATATCTAATAATTATAATAAATATCTAATACATTTTTTTCAAAAGATTTTTTGGTATATTTCTTCCATATAATTTCTTTGCCTTACTGGTTTATAAAACGTTAAATGGGCAATAGTGAAATGTCTGTATGAGATCATGTTGTTCACTACATCAGTCACTTATTTTCTATAGGACAAGTTCAACTTATTTAAATATATCAAGAATGTAAAATAACCTATTTTTTATATGCATTCATTAAGCATGGACATGCCTCAGCTCTGAGACGCTCAGCGTTGTTTGTTCTGTGTATGCAGCTACTGTAGTTTCACTGGGAGAGTACTGGTACTGTGATGCGGCCCGGAAGTGACGTCATCGAAGCTACCACTCCAAGTTGATAACTGTAAATAACGACAGATCACCACAAAAACACAACTCCACGCCGCATGGAGCTCACAGAGGGTTTGGACCAGCGATTCATAACAACACTTTGGTGAAATTAAGGAGTTTCGTGGCCGAAATTGTCGTATTTAAAGGCTGTGCGAGCTGGTCCCGTTGACTCCCATTACATTGGATGTACGCTGATCATGAGTGAATCTAAATATCTCCTAAAGGCGTTCAAGTTACACTTGTCTGGGTGACAAAATGATCATATTTCATGATAGAAAATAGCTCCAGGTTTCAAAATACCGAACTTCTCCTTTAAAGACAGAGCTGGGGGCCAGGTTTTCTTTTTCTTTTTCCTTTTTTAAGAATGTTTTTTCAAACATGAATAATGAAATCTAGGAAAAAGTAAAATCTGCATTATTCATCAAAAATAAAACATGTTAGCACTGAGATACACAATAAAACAGGTTTTCTTATGTAATGCTTCACTACCATTTTTATGACTCCTGGCTTTTCATCAGAGCCAGGAGTCACATGGAAAAGCTGCAGGCCTTCATAGAAACGGATGTGTCTGGTGTCCCAGGCCTCCGGTTGGTCGCTGTGTCCTCATGTTGGCTTGTAAAGTGTCAGAACTGTCCATATTAATGTGTTTTGTGGAGTTTTCACTTTAATAATCTGTTCCCAGCACCTCAAATAAACAAACCGTATTAACCTAAAAGCAGTTATTTTCTTCCTGCTACGACAGCTGTTTCCCTCCCAAATGAATGTGGGGAGTCCCTGGAGGGTCAGCTTCTGCAGGAGGAGAACTGCTGCTATGTGGAAGGGGTTTTTAGCAATATTTGACAATTGGTGTCCATAAATGAAAGTGTGAGCATGCTGTGGCTTTAGAGAGGCTGTCTGGTTTCATTAGGACAGCCAGTGTTTTTTCAGCCATGTACAGTCTCTGCAGAATGTTTTTAGCTCTGCCGCACCGAAGCAAGATTTAAGTGGAAGGGATCAGTGCGTTTGTTAAGTCGGCGTCAGCGGAGCATGCTGCTGCCAGAATTAGACAATGTGCTCAGGAAAGCCTCGCTCCAGTGCGGCTAGAGCTGTCCGGGATGGGCTCGTCTTTGTGGCAACACATGATGGATCTTATGAAGAGTAGCACAGAGAAGGTAAATGGAGACAATAAAACTTTATTTCTCATCTCTGAGCTTTATGTTTAAATTAAGCCCGTCCTCTGGATCTAAATGGATCCACAGCTCCTCGGCCAGTGTTGCTCCTGACTCCAGTAATGTCTCAGAAAGAGGCTAAATGTAAATGTGTAGATAAAAATGTGCATTATGACAGATCATACCTTAGAAAAATATTAAATAATGTTTCTGCTTTATTCATCAGTTGGTTCCGACTCTGCCTCCCCGACCTCGGTTAGGTTTCATCTCACACATGTGGACGAGTGCATGGTGATTTCTAACAGAAGCATCCTCATCCTCAGGAGGCAAACGTTCCCCTCCAGCATCAGAGATGCTGAGAAAGTTTGGAAAAGTTGCTGCTTTTTCTCTGCACCAGCGACTAGAATGGCTTCCTGCTCGGCTTCTTGTCCCATCTTTCTGCTGCAGCAGCACCTTTTCTTATTAACAACAAGCGTCTTCTCGCCTCAGTCTTGGCTCGTGACATATCACTTTATGTAGTTTTTTAGGCCAGACACTTTGTCTTTTGTCCTCCACCCAGTCTCTTCAAGTGTTTGTAGGGCAAGGTGCATGTCGGGCTGAGTTTTCAGCTCTTCGGGAAACTCGCTGTTGCAAAAATACCAGTTTATGACCGTTGAGCTGCATTGTCTTTGGTAATTTAAGCAGATGCAAGTGAAAAAAAAAACAGGAACAAGTTACATGTGTGACAGAATGCTTGTGTATTGAATGTCCTAATCTCTCTAAACATTGCTGCGTCATCCTTTCAGTTAGGTGCCCTTTTTCTGCCTGAATGCTTCATAGATTAGTGTGAAACTCGTAGAACTCTTCAAGAAACCTGCTCAGAAACACATGAAAGGCAAGGCAGGTTTATATGTACAGCACATTTCATGTACATGCCAATTCACCGTGCTTTACAAACAAACATTAGAAACATTACAGCAGGACGCAGTAAAAAGAATCAAAACAAAATTGATTGATTGATTATTTTACTAAACATAAGTCAACAAGTGGAGAGAGATTACATGAAGAAGAAAAAAAGAAAATGTCTTTGTTGAAAAGGAGTGGGAAGAAGTCAGTGCCTATTTAATCCCACCCCTTCACTGCACAACAACCGAATACCATACAAGACAATTTCTACACAATACTAATATCATATATTATATTATATGTTATTTTATATACTATGTCACATAATGTAATATTATATATTCCCAATACATCTAGACTTAAGAATCAACTTTGTTTTCCTCATTGTTGAC
>JAVQJG010214045.1:0-33888 GCA_036024015.1 Craterocephalus amniculus
TGACTACGCTTAACTTTTCAAACTACAAGAAATTTTTCTGAATGGCCGCAGTCTAGTCTCTCTGTACACTTACAAACTTCTAGTATTAAATTGGCTTCAGTTCCAGTGGCATCTGTGCAGAGCTAAGGAAGTGTTTATAATGAGCAGCCTAAGTAATGGGAAATTGGAGAACACCGGCATGATTTCATCTACGAGAAAAACGTAACTCAGCTAAGAAATTATGTTGCTCAAACAACATATGATGCAACTAAATTACTTTCTTTCGCAATGAGTCTCGGCAGGCCCACAGACACAGACCCTGACTGAAGTGGGAACTTTAAACAGAGGCTGGTTTTAGACCCGAATCCACAGTCTTGCACAGACATGCTGTGATGCAAGGCCGAAGGGAGACAGTGTTCAAATGCAGGTGTGACTTCACCTGTGATAGAGTCCATGAATTTCTCAAGAAATGAAGCTTTTTAGGGGTTGCCAGGTGGCTGGAAAAGACAAATGCTGCAGCATGGAGTTTCCACAGATATATAAATAAACTTCCTGTCACGCAGGTGGCAGCTTTGTTCTAACATGGGCAACTTTTACTCTACTGCTTGATTGCACAGACTCAACGCACATTAACGAGGGCACGCACAGATTTTTATTGATAAAAGAGCAATCTGTGAACATATTATTCACAATGATCTGGTCCTATTTGTTTCAGATGATTGCTTGGCAAGCTCTCTCCCTCTTTTGCTGGTTACTGAACTGTGTTGAGTTTTCTGCTCCATCCCCGGTCCTCCCGAAGTATAAATTCAACAACTCATTTCGCCTAGCAAGGTCCACTCGAACTCGTGTGCAGCAGCTGCTGAAGAAATATGTGAGTACTAATTGAGCAGTAAATTCTATAGAAGCTAATCACACTCTTTATTCGCTTTGCCTCTAACTCATCATGCATTATTTGTCTCACTTCAACAGAAAGATCAGCAGTTGGGAAATGCGTACTCTGAGGACAGAAGCCAACACCTGACAGAGCTCCCATTTCTGTCCACAGACTTCGAGAAGTGGCTGAATTTGTCGGTGGGTAGTGGTTTCTAAATTCTACCCAAAATTACCCACTGGTTGCTATTCTTAGAAAAACAAGCTGGCAAAGTTTTCTGAGAAATTTTTATCAATCTTCTTTTTCTTCCATTTTTGGGAGATAAACTACGAAAAAAACCTGATGACGTCATCAAAATGTCTGCTCTTGCAGAATATAAAAGTTAGGAAAAATTTGAGAGGAATTCCCCTTTTAGAGAGTCAAGCATCAATGAGGGTGAAGACGATTTTTTTTTGTCATTATGTAATCATGTGGCTTTCTTGTGATATGTGTTCAGGATTGGGACCGAATGCACACCGCTTTCAGGGACTTGCAGGCCTACTGGAACATGCTGGACAGGAAGAGAAAACAGCTGGAGAAGGAGCTGAATGGGCAGATTGAGGTGGATGCGGCTCAAAGCACGTTACTTCAGAGTATGAGGCACATCCAGCTGGACTTACGGGACCTGATGAGCCAAGTCAGCACTCAGGTACATTATGTCTTCATAGTGAAAGCCGCCCACGTTTTGTGGCCGCTCCGGCCTACACAGAATTAGAAGGAAGTGACACCAATTGTGGGCTGATTAACTTTGTTTTGCTTTCTTCCTCCAGATGAGATTCATTAATTCTTCTTGGATTAGGCCAATGCCTGCTGTGGCCCACCTGAACCCGCGAAGAAGTACCAGAACCGTGTGGGAAGATCGAGTGGAGGGTTACATAATCCTTAGGAACCTAGAGCTTTACCTCACAAAGCTAGCAAGAGACTTCCTCCTCCTGGCTTCAAAAACACAAAGATGACTCAGCACTAAAAGATACAACCAGATACAAACCTAAACTGACAACAACTATCTAAAAATTTTAATAAGAGGTATTATAACTGGATTTCTACCTGACACTCCCATTCTTTTAATCTGATGTATAAATCAGGGCTTTTTGGGTATTTCCCAGAGCATTTGTCTCACCTCTAACAGTAAGTCAGATAAAAGCGCTCACAACAGCCTGAACATCCTGTTTTTCCACCACAACCTCAAGCTTTTGGGCTTTCCAGTGATATATTTTCTATTTATTTAACATATTTATTAACATGCTATTTATTTTCATGTGTTTTATTTGTGTTCTCTGTCAATAGAGACATTCAGTGTTTTACAGACATGTTGTGTATGTGATGGATAATTACAATCTGTGTGTGTTTTTACAATAAAATGATGAAGCATTTGAAAATGTGATGAGTTCATATGATTTTCTAATGTTTGAACAAAAGTCCTAAGTTTTCAATAGTTAATGCAAAACCTTTGAATATGAAATTATGAAAGAGAGGGATCTAGTTCAATCAGCAGAAAACTGCTTTTGCTGAGCATGTTTTTTGCTTTTTTTTGTGGCGTCATCAGCTCCAAGCCAACAAACTGCTGAAAACTTCTGAACGGCAGTCGTCTGGGCAGCTACAACGATCAGTCATGCGGCGTTTGTCCGAGGGGCAGTCTGAAAGAGGGAAATCAAAACGATCACGGTCAGCTGGACAAAATCTTTGTGATATGTAAACATCCGTCCCTGCCCTGCAGACTCCCCACATTATTCACAACAGCCGCTGACTCACCACTAGCAGATGTCCTCGTTTGCCTTTGGCCACCTTCAGCTCCGAACCCCTGATGAAATCAATTATTCCCTCCTTCCCTCTGGCCACGGCAAACCGAATGCTGCATGGGAGACAGAAAGGGGGAGCTTGGCAGAGTTGAACAGAGTTGGCAAACTCCACCGCTGCACAGCAGGAGCCAGACAGAGCCTTACCTGCCCGGGCTGATATTGACGTAGCTGGTTTTGCCGGCCATCATGGCAAGTTTCGTCACCAGCTCGATCACATGGCTGCAGTGCAGGATAGCGTCGGCCTGAGGGAGATAGCCGGGTTTAGAGCTGCGCTGCTGTGGACTGGTAAACAATGCTATTGTGTCCTGCTGTACCTTTTGCTTGTTATCCTCACAGGGCATGTGCAGGACACACATCCCGTCACTGAGAGCGCTCACAGAGATGCCTGTTTTAAAAGAAAAAGCCTGGCTGGAGATTATTCAAGCACAGAACACATTTTCAGGGAAATAGCTGGGGAAGTTTTGCCAGAAAGGTCTCTGTTAATTACTGTTTTCATGGCTGGAACGCTATAATATTCACTTACTGTGTTTTTATGATCAACCTCTCAATCTTATGAGTTTTTAGATTTTCTTTATCAAATGACACAACTTCATGTCATTTGGTTGCCATGGTTATTTTAGGTGATGTAGAAAGAGAGCTTGTTGATAACAGACAATGATCAGTGTAAATAAACTTGAAGTAAAACATGCATTGAGATAAAAACACAGTGTAAACGATGTGAACTTCTTGAACCATCCCCCTTTCTAGTCTTTTTTCTTCTTGATGACTAGTTCTCCAGCTTTCTCTAAGTTGTCTCTAAGGTTTCTTTTTTCCTCACTTTTAGCCCAGACCTTGTCCCTGACCATTTTCAGAGGAATGTGCTTTTTCTTTGATGTCTGTTAAGCCATCCAAAACAAACCAATGAAACATTTAAGCACAAAAAGGCACCCAGCTTTTTGGGTAAACCAGCGCTGTGTACACAGAAATAAGCATGTTACTCATTCTAAACTAGTATCACCATTAACTGCAGGGCAAAGACACATAATTTGCTCTCACTTCTTTAGTTCAAAAATGCCATAGACAACACAATTGGACTGGCACAAAAATATTTTTGCTCCGACATCGAAAAAGAGAAATGGATAGAAAGTGCATAATCAGTCATGATATGCAGAATTTCATTGCAAAATTATTTGAAAACAACAAAAGTGGCAGATGCAGGTGAACAGTATCTGAAAGTGATGTCCTCAAGAAAGAGAGAAAATCCAGCAAAGACCTAACACATGACCTAACACATGACCTAACACATGACCGAACACATGACGCAGAAACTGGACTGAAAATCAGCTGCAATAGCTGTTGTGAACTGATGAATCATCCAAGAGACTCAACCTCTACATTTTTGAAGCAGGGTGGGATGATCTTGACAGAAAGCAGAAAAAAAGGCAGTTTAAAACCCAAAGAGGAGCTGTGGAGAGTCCTCCAGGAAGTCTGGAGAACTATTAACGAGGGCTACTGTAAGTAGTAACAAGAAAGCTTTACTAAGAGGATGAAGGCTTTGTTAAAGAATAAAGGTGGTAATAAATTTTTGTCTAAACTCTGGTTTGACGAGTTATACTTTGATTTATTTGTTTCATCAACAGATGGAAAAAAAAAGCAGATTAAAAAAAACCCACCTTTTTTTGTTCCGTTGATAAAATAATGGTTTGGTTGAAGACTTTTGCACACATTTCTCAAACTGAGCCAAACTGAGTTTTTACCTCTCAGAGCAGCATAGTCAATCCTCTGTTTGATCTTGGTCCGGTCCACCAACACAGCAAAAGTGTTTGTGAGGAGCAGCTGGCGGGGGCGAGGCTTGAAACCCCTCCTGTCATACTTCGTCACCGAGACGCCATACTGAGAAGAACAAGCGGACCATTTATTGCCAGACCACATTTATTATCACCGTCACTGTGTCTGAATAATCCCAACTTATCCCACCTGCACTTTGTCGTTGCCAAGAGTCTGGAGGACTTTGAGGCTGATTTGCTCACGTTCTGTTTAAAGCAATCAGAAATGTCTGTGAATAATAGTTGTGTTAAAAAGCATAAAGTTAACCAGTGTATGTCTAAACATGTACCAAGCCTGGAGTCTAAGAACAGCCTCCCAACACTCTGAGGGTAGCTGTCTTTCTGATCTATGAAGATCTCACTGGCAGTGACCTTCTGCATCATCTACAGGAGAGACAAAAGTAAAGAAAAATGACGGCCGGGTTATTAAACCTTCTGTAAAAAGCAAGTTACTGTTACTGTTACCTGCTTCTTCCATTCAGGCTGCACCCTCCGGCAGTACTTGACGACCATGTTCTGCATGTGCAGCCTCTGCAGGTGATCAGAGGCCTGTGGAAAATTTCCATTAGTTAGCTTATGTGAAATGTTTTCAGTCAGGAGAAAGACCCTCAACTCTATCTGTACCTCAACAAGAGAGGGAGGAGGCGTCGGCCAGCTTTTGTCCAAAACGCTTTTTGGCAGGTTTTTGCTTAGATTTTTGAGGAAGGAGAAGCGCACATGATCCAGGAAATACTGGTTCTCAGGGCAGTACTCCTCATGACGATAGATGAAGCCTTTTATGAATCTGAAAAGAGAAAGACAGAAACAAGAGAGTGACCAGGAATGCACAACGGAGTGGAGAAATAAACACAACGAAGCATCAGTCAGTCACCTGCGTATCAGCTCAGCAGCCTGCCGACGCTTTTTGGCTCTCCGCCGTGCTTTCATCCCTCGCCACGCCGACTGGATCACGATCACTGCACATATACATGCATGAATATATTAACATCACTGCAACTTTTACACAGACTACCCAAAGTTAGTTCTGGGAAGTTTATAGAAATATAAAATCAACTAAGTCCCTAAAGAAACACTGGAGAAGTGGCATATTTCACCAAACCCCACAAAATGAAGCATTCTTATAAATAAAGGAGACAATCCCAGTGGTCCAACTAAACATATAAAGAAAATATGTAAGAAAAAAATCAAGTTGTTTTAAATTATACATGAATAAATAGGATCGAAAAATCATGCAGTATAATGACAGGGGTAGGACACCTGCATGTCTGATGCGATGATACTTAGATCTCTCTCTGTAGCCTCTCCATGATGTCTGCAGGATCACCGCTGGAGCACGACAAAAAAGAGAAGAAAAACAAGTGTTTAAGTTTTTTTCATACAGACATCCAACAAGATCCGATGCGTTAGCTTCTGGCACAGCTCACGTTAGCTTCCATCATGCTGATTTGTTTCTGAATGAATTGCAAATGATATGTGTTTGTGTTGGTGTGATCGGGGTAATAAAGTAATGGATGTTTTACTGCAAGTAATAATTCATCACTTCTCTTACACCCTAAACTGATTCAAGACTGCCTAACAAATGTCAAATTTAACTTGTATTATATATTAATTCAGGTTTATGATTCTGTCCAGTGTTCTCATACCTATCTCTGGCTTTTTTGCCTCTAGTGCGTCTTCAGTAGTGAAGAGAGTTTTTGGGAAACGGATGAAGATCTTTGATCTGCAGAAAGAAGAAAAAAGAGTGATAAAGAAAAGCTGATTTTATTCTATGTGGAGGGAAAAAAACACCACCTAGAGGCTTGTTTGCTGTTTTCAAGCTCGTTGAAGAACTGAGACCAGTTTCCTTCCATGACACTCGATTTCAGTTGCTCAACACTTTCTTCTGCGTACACCATGCTATTTTCTCAATAGGAAAGTTAGTTTAGCAGCTGATGCAGCCATACTCTGGCGTGAGGCCTTAGCTTATGATGACCCAAATCCTGCAGGTTAATCATGCTAGGTGCAATAATGCACTACCCAGAAGTTCTGCAAGAACACGTGAACAACTTGGGAAGAAGATGGGAACATCTCTGACCCTTGTTCACACGGTGTTTTGACCTGCAGATGTTAAACAGTTTAAAAGTCTTCCTGTGCTCATGCTGTGATTTTCATTACAAAATCTGTCTTTTAATGCAGAACAGCCTCAGGGAATAAGAATAACTTTTCAAATTTTGGCCTTATCCCTGCAGAGATTTCTCCAGGTTCTTTTAATCTTTTGAGATAAATATATAGATTATTTTATCTCAAAATTATTTTCAACGTAAATCTGAGAAATATTGTTGTCATTGCTGTTTGCCCTCAAGATCTGGCATGATGGGCTCACCCCCATTATTATCTTCTGACAGTCTGAGCTAGTCTGGGAAGCCTTTATAAATATTGTCACTGATCTGTTACCATTTTCATCCATCTACAAATGTTCAGTAATTTGTTCTGTAGTTGACCCCAGAACTCAAACTTTATAGGTCTCCAGGTACCTTCCCAGTTTGTACTCCTCTGCTTTATAGCCCAGGTGGTTGACCAGTGTAGAAACTCCATCTATGAGTCTTCCTTGCCAGTTGGGCCACGTCTCGGGACACAGGGGCTTATACCTGAAGGCAATTATACAGAAGATCAATATAAAGACACAGGTTAAGAAAAATGAACAGCGGCTTTAAGTAGTTAGGAAGGAGGTCAATCACCGCTGTAAGAAGGCTTCAAAGCGACGTCGATAGGCAAAGCCAGCTCTCCTGACCCTCAAGTTCTCCATCAGACCCAAGTACTTCACCTGGTGTCTGACCAGAACTTCATCGAAGCGTCCTGCAGGCAGAGAGTTTTCTCATTTCATGGAACGCACCAGTGTTGATAACATTGCTACGATGAAGCTATAAAAAACCCAACAACAACCCAACAACCTGGGATTCTCGCTAAATGTTTTATTCCAAATATGCATTTGATTTTTCTTTTTAGAACCAGTGATGCCAGCCAAGTATTTGTCATTTTTGTCCCATTTAGAGCGCTGTCCCTGTGTTATTGTGATACAGTACAACCGTTGAGCATAACTAATGTCAACTCTGGCACTTAAGGGATGAACCGTTGTAAGGGAATCAATCAAAGATTAATCCGTGCGAGTGAAATTTCTATAGAAATTAGAGTGTTCAGTAAATAGAAGTCATGTTGCACTATTGTAAAGAATTAGATTTTCCACATACAGTATGCTGTTAGAAAAGGAAAATCTCTTTTTCCCCCTTTTTTCCTTGCATCTTATTGTAAGAGATGCTTATCATTCCTTCTATCATCAGAGACTAATAATCTGCAAAGCTGCTTTTGCATCTGAATTCATACAAGAAGATGTAAGAGTACCTGGCTGCTTGGCATCGTTAGGTTTGATACAGCGCACATAGGACGGCTCTTTAGACATGAGGATCTCCTTTAGCTTCATCAGGCTGTTTTTAAACTGAGTTGCAGCCTAAAGAAGAAAAAAA
Organism: Craterocephalus amniculus; assembly: GCA_036024015.1. Classification (NCBI taxonomy): domain Eukaryota; kingdom Metazoa; phylum Chordata; class Actinopteri; order Atheriniformes; family Atherinidae; genus Craterocephalus; species Craterocephalus amniculus. The sequence goes on from JAVQJG010214045.1 coordinate 7,994, forward strand.
CAGCATGATATTGTCTCTACATGTTGGCAGATAAGGAGAAAAAATACTCATGAGTGTCTTTATCATCACTGTGACTAAACAACAGAAACCACGGATTCCAAATAACTTGAAATCTTTTTTTTTTTTTTAATCTAAGACTGTGTGGGAGGCAGAGAGAGAATAATTCATTCATTCATCACCATCTCTGGACGTTTCTGGTCAATCACTTCCTCTCTGCGGAAGCAGTGACTTAGGATCTGGTTGTCTGACTGGCACATGACCTGAACAGAAACCAAACCACAAAACCACATGTCAACACATCACGCCCAGTTCTTCCTTTTCCCTCGAGCGACGCTGGGAAAAGACAGCAGCTTTAAAGGTTGCGGTAAGGCCCGATTTTGTTTGATCACTGCCCTCACCTCTTTCAGGTTCCTGTTGAGCGAATCATTGTTTTTGTCAAGAAAACCTGAGTGAGACAGTTTGAGGAATCAGCAGGTTGGAGTCATTGTCTAATAAATGTCCGTTTGGTTGTTTGAGTCTCACAAATCGTATCCTACCATTGACATTATAGTTGACCTCTCCAGCATAATGCAGCAGTCTGAACTCCTCCCTGCTCATTACCCTGCGGGTTTTTCCATTTGCTAGCTTGTGGCTGAGGACCACACACACACACATATCACACACAGATATAAATGCGTACTAACATATGCAGACTTGAAGTGACACACGGAAATATGAGGCTTACGTGATGAAATGAGGATGGCCGCCCACTGTGTCCTCCAGCTTCTCCAAAAATGAGGCATCACATGTCTCTCCAGGTCTCAGACATTCCTCATCCTGAAACACAATCACAGTTACTAACAGTGCAGAGTGACAGAGGGAGAGAGAGCCAAGCAGATGTCACACACACCAGAATGGAGATGATGCCTTTGTGCTTCTCCTCTATCAGGTCACAAATGATCTTGTTGTCAAAGTATTGCACTGTTTCCCACTGCATTTTAGGACAAGAATGTTATGTTTGCATGGATATATACATATAAGCAAACACGTCAGAGTTATTTCTTTTGAGCAACAAACCGATCTACAAACTCACAGCAATTCCCTCCGTCTCGTACTCCTCCTGCTCAGATCTGAGGGTGAGCTCGATAAACAGCTGCTGCAGCTTTTCGTTGCAGTAGTTGATGCAGAATTGCTCAAAGCTGGAGGGAAAAGTATGTGAAAACCATCAAAGAGTTCAGAACTAAAAGATAAATTCCTCCACAGACCGCACTTAAAATCAGTTAAAGATATGACAGAATGTAAGTCATACCTATTGTGCTGTAGGACCTCAAAACCATAGATATCTAGAAGCCCTATGACTGAGGAGTCTTTGCTGCTGTGGTAGATTTCATTCTGCACATACAAAGTGCACGGGAGTGGTAAGAAACTTCAGCAGCCTCAATAAAATCATTATACACATTTATAATGATATTATAAATAATTGTAAGTTCCACTGAGCTGCTTTAAGATGTGTTACGTCACCTTCAGAGCCAGTGACTGGTTGATCTTCTCAACCAACCAGCTGAAGGTCCGACCATACACAACCTTGGCTAAAGCATCACGAGCAGATACCGCTTGCTCAAAGTTTAGAGGGCTGATCATCTGCAATGCACGCACAGGATCACAAAATGCAGATAAGAAGCAGCTGATGAAGTAAACAAGTGAAAATCTAATGAGAACAGATGAACATTCACCTCCTCTCCTTTGGCTGTCAGTTTCTTGTGGGTGAGTGCCTCCTTCAGGGCTGAGCCATCAACACCCAGCAGCTGCAAAACAACAGCACATCTGCTCTCAGCGACGCTGTTTTTCTGCATATTTGACTATCCAGTAAAGTCAGTGGGACTGCTCTGACCTTCGCAAGACTTGATAGCTGAGTCTCCGTGGTGATATAAGTTTCTCCTTCCTCCCCTTCCCCAAAGAGCGTGTTACCCAGATGGAGGACGCCGGCGATGATATTCAGCAACTTCTGAGGCCAGACAAAAAAAACCCAGCTGAAAACAACTTTGTAGATGTTTCACTTTTTTCTGTTTTTTACAGAGACAAGAAATGTGAGGTTTAGTTTGTGAGGTTTGGTATGAACACGGCTGATTACAAAAGATGGCAGATCATTGCTACTGACCTGCACTTCCTCTGTGGTGAAACCAATCACAGGCAGGGCTTTCATCACGACTTTCCAATTATTCTTGTCACTTATTGAGCTGACTCTGGGACAGTTTCCCTAAAGGTGAAACAAACTTAGAATGACATCACAGCTGATGGTTTAGTTTTACTGATCTCTTATTTCAAACAATGAATGCATCAGTTTGCCACACATGTACCTTGACCAGATACTGATATTTCTGTGGGCTTCTTTCAAGGTCCAGTGTTTTAAGCAATTCATCATCTCCTCCATCCAAAAGCTGATAGAAGATGTGAAAATTTCTTTCACCGTGGTTCTGGTGCACAACACGGGATTTCTCCAGCAGGTAGTTGAGGATGTGACCAGCCACTGGTGCTCCCTTTAGGAAGAAGCACAACATGTCATTGGATGATGGTTATTTCAGTGGTTTAAATGTTAAAGATATCTGTGGTATAACTTTATCAATAAAAGTTATGTATCTTCTGTTTTTTTCACTTTTTTACAAACTGTGTAAAATCCAAGAAACACTTACCTTAAAGTCAAACTGGACATCCATGTACTTTCCAAAGCGACTGGAGTTGTCATTCCTCAGGGTTTTGGCATTACCAAATGCCTGCGCAAGGAAAATTGACTCAAAATGAGATTAAGACGGGCACAGTTTTGACAAGTCATAGTAGTAGCAGGATCAATAAATGGTAAAACATATTGTCCATGCTGGTTGTTCAGTTCAGAAAGCTAAAGATTACCTCCAGAACGGGGTTTGACTGCAGGAGGCGGTCCCCGAGGGCAGCCATGTGATTATTAGTGGGGCAGGTGACAGCGTAGTACAGGAGGATCTTTTTGGAGGCCTCCGTTTTACCTGCTCCACTCTCACCCGAAATGAGAATACACTGGTCCTTTCTCTCTGTCCGCATCGCTCGATACGTGTTGTCTGATAAGGCATAGCTGGTGGAAATTAAATAACACATAAAAAACTAACAAAACAAAACAAAACAAAAAAAAGGGCTTAACTAAAATGCTGTGTAGACAAGTTCCACCACAGCCCATTTTTTTAACTAGTGTAAAAAACCTGAGTTCCATCTAATGGGAGAACAGATGACCCTAAACAAATGGCCATTTTGGAGACCTTACCTGAATGGTCTGTAATAAAACCTCTCTAATTTTGTTATGCTTCACTTTATCAAAAGTGGTCTTACCAGAGATAAGGTGCAGAGATTCCACAGTGTATTTAATTTTTTTTATAATTATTGATCTTCTTTTATTTCCTCACCAGTAGCATATATACTGATATTAAAACATTTAAAAACCTAAAAAGGTTATACAATTTGTGAGCAGAGGCCTAAAAGAATAAGCACAGAGTGGAAAGGGGTAAAATAAGCAAGATTGTTTAATATTGTTTTAGTGCTTTTAAAAATTCTATCTACATTTTTAATTTGATGCCAAATTAGGATTTAAGCTAAATGCTTAAAGGAAATGTGAAGAGAACTCTGTTTGCCAGGAAACACTAAAGACCCTTCACCAGCAACCTGATCAAATACGAATCATTTTTAAAATGTTTCCAATAGTCCATAAAGCACATGAAGACTCAGTCCGTCCTTCAGCAAATCTCTGGCATGCTCACTGACAGCTTCAAGTCATGAGCTTTTAGTTACTACACTAACTTTCTGGACCACGATGCACGATGTCATCATGAGATCAGTAGTGACCGAGTCTATATTTTACAGTCATGCTCAGTTTGCAATAAATGCTTGCAGTGTGTTTTTGGTGTTGTATAGTCTGAAATGCACCAAGTGCTTGTTTAGTTGATTAAAGTTTTATGTTTGATCTGATCTCATGTGTATTCCTTTGTGACTGTGGCTCATGAAGAGCATCCCAGAGTCTCACAGAAGTAAATACAGAGAGACTTAGTAGTCTATTAAAATACTATGACATTTTGATGATAGGGGAATTTCCCCAATCCCAGTAAATGATGTCAAATGTTTCAGAAAAATCCTTAGAAATCTGTCTGCTCATTGAAAATGAATTGAGAAGTGAGAAACTGTCTAAGATATCTAACTCAGCGTATTGTTTTTCTCTTGTATTCCACAAACCAAACCACATGTGAAATATTTCGGAAGACAACAGGGTGACTCACATGTGTGGCGATATTTCATAGAAGCTGACCCCTCGGTAACGTTCCATCTGCTGCTTGGAGTAAATCTCCAGTTCTTTGTACGGGTTCACTGACACCAACACTGAGCCGATATACGTCTGTGGAAAAATATGAGGGAGAGAAACATCATGTTGAAACGCTGTTTGCACGTCAATGTTTTGGTGAGTATAATAATAGCTGGTCTCATTACATAGATGAGATTTTCTCTGAAGCGTCTCCGCAGGTTTTCTATGAAGGCTGCCTCGCTGTTGTAGTTTTCCAGCAGGACAAAGTCCTGCACCCCAACCCTGTCCCGGGCAGTCAGGGTGCTCTCCATCACCAGACGCACTCGTCCTTCAACATCCACTTCCTATGCAGACAGCAAGGATAGAAACTGCATCAGTGAAAAAGGTTGCCTTGTGGGGTCAGCCTCTAACGATTTTAAATGGAAAGAGAAAACTTATTTTCTTCTTTCTGATTCTCCAATGGATGTATTATCTAGCTTTGCCAGCAGGGGGAGCAAAAGGCTCCTTCTTGTTTGATTGATACAACATCTGAGTTTACACGCTTTTGGACCTCCGAACGGGTTTAACTGGAACATTTCATTTTAATAAATATAATCAACTCAATACACAACATCAGGAAAACATTCAGAATATCAAGAAAGATGACTCGGGACGAACAGGCTCTGTAAACACAAAGTAAGAACAGCTCCACAGTGCCTTGCCTACATTAAACAATGAAGACATTTCAGGAATCCAAATGATAAACAGAGAGGATAGACTGCTCTATTTTGCAATGGTAAGATAGTGTATTACAATGTATGTATAGTACACACACTTCTGCACCACCGCACTGTGTTTTAACCAGGACCACAGTGGAAATGTGTGTACATGTCAACTATACTGTGATGACAAGCATCAAAGTGGAGATAGGGGACAATTAACAGGCGGAACCATGAAATTTTCAGATATGCCCTTTAGCACAACACACACACGCACACACACACATCCATATGCATGCATGCACATATAAAAGTGTTAGCAGTCAATACTTACTGGTGAAAAGGTTCCAGCAAACAGTGTAGTGTGAAATCAACCCACACACAAACAAACTCTGTCCAGTGTCAAAGGCTCAGTCATGAGAGCAGCTCTTCTGTTTCGCATTCACACAAAAAAAAAAACAAGCAGAAAGTGGAACAAAGGGGCTAGACTTCCACAGGACTTCTGTTTTTCTTGAATGCAACAGCCTCTCAAGGGTCTCATTTGGCTGGTTAATGCTGCTAAAAGGTCATTATCTCTGAACACTTGATGCAGGAAAATCCGTCATGAAATGAAAAAAAAAAATATGAGGACAACAGTGGAATACAGCCAATAGCAAAGGAAAGTCAGCGGACACTTCCACTGCAGCCCCTCCTCCCTGCTTCACCTCAACAGTATTGTTCTCCCCTTTGCAGGTGGGCTTCCCAGAGATAGTAAACACAGTTCACGGTCAGATTTTCCAAAGGATACATGTAAGGAATGTTAAGGTCAGACGAAGGGCAGGTGCTCCCTGGATTTCTTTTTTCTTTCTTTCTTTGGTTGCATACTGGGCCTCCAGCCATGATTCTCGCACTGCTGTGCATGGAGGTGTGCAACTAATCATCACATCTCTTTTAATAAATATACATAATATATATACTGTATATATTCATATATCTATACATATAGATATATAAATATAACTATCTGTATATATCTATATCTATATAATAAATTTAGTTCATAAAGAATGCAGTATTGTTCGATGCAGTCGATACAGTGCTAACGGTTCAGTATGCACCTGTATTGAACGAATCAATACGATTACATGTATTGTTGCACTATGTATGTGTGTGTGTGTGTGTGTTTCAGAGAGAGAGAGAGAGAGAGAGAACAGAAAGAGATCCCCTGTGCAGCTGCACCAAGCATGATGATTTTGTGCATTTAGTCATATTGGAGAAACAATCTCTTCTTTCTTTTATGACTCAAAAACAAGGCGGACAATGTTTTTTTAGGCTCTCTCTCCTACAAGTCACAAGTTTGACTTGTAAAATATGAACTAAAAGAAGAAGCCTCAGCCAAAGCAGAACTCTGTTTGCCAGGATGAGGATAGTAAATCTTATATGGAAAGAAACTCATTCTTAGGAAGACTATGTGGTTGAGAGATCTGAAAAGCCACACACCTGGGATGGAGATTTAAACCAGACAACAACATAATCCCTGCAGCTTTGCTGACAGTGAACTGACCTAAGGCCTGCTTATTAGAGCAGAGAAAGTCTGATCTGGCAGACAGAGCTAGAGTGCTTAATGTGGGATTTGACTTGCAGCACCGAGAGCTTTGCTGAAATCTGAGGGTTTGTAGGTGCAGCTGCAGTGATAGCCAGCAAGGAGGTTAACAGTGGGACTTGGCTGGAAGCTCAGTGACTAAGCTCTGTTGGGCTGACTACATACAGATTGTCTTCCTTATAAGGCATGTCCCACCACTGCATCCCAGGGAGATCTGGTCTGCTACCACAGCTGGATCCATGCCACTCATGTGCCAGTAATGGATTTGGTGGAAAAATGCCAAATTCATCCTTATTGGATAGTTTTGGTAACAGCTTATACAAAAAACCAAAATATAGACTGACTCATAGGCAGGGAAGAAAAATATCCATGTGACTCATTGTTTAGTTATGCTTTTCCCTCTCTGGTGTCTCCCAGGGTAATTGGATCTCAAGTTGTATTGTAATAGTACAAAGAGTGCAGAAATGCATTAAATCAATTTAATGAGCAGCTCTGTGTATGAAAACAAAACAAAGAGCACCATGGCAAAGATCTTACCCTGGCTTGATACTTCATCCTGTCCTGTTACAGTCGTGCAAACGCTAAAGTGGTGGTTCCCTCTCAAACTGGCGCTCCTCCTCCTCCTCCTCTGTCAAACACACTTCGCAGCTTCACCTTCTCATCCAGCTTCGCACGGCAACTCGTCCCGTCTCCTCTCAATCACTTTCTCTCAGCTCGATCTCCTTCTCCTTTGTCTTTCCTCCCCTTTCGTCTGACTACCCTGTGAGGACAAAGCACATGCACTTTGGCGAAAACACTCGCAGCTCCTCTTGTTTACACCTTCAATCCATCTTGCTGATGACAGGCCACAGCAAATGACCGCCTCTGTTTGAGTCCTTCTTCTACCCTTTTAAACTATACTGCAAGAAACAAGGGCAGGAACCTCCACTTACACGTCACACTGCAAGAAAAAAAAAAAGAAGAAAAAAACGTATGGGGAAAGTTTGCTGGAGGATAATGAAAAAAAACCTGAAGAAGCAGAGAGCTTAGAGAGTCTGGAAAGATTTGCTAAACTATAAACATATAATCACTGGGCAGCTGTTTAAAAAGAGCTCTACTCACATGACAAGATCTCACTACATTCCTTCGTTCTTTCCTTCCCTCCCTGTTTAGTTCACTCCCTCCCTTTTGCTCCCACAAGCCGAGACAGATTCACATGGGATGTGAGTTATGGAAGAGTTTCGCCAGCGAGGCTGTCTGTCTCCCCATGGCTGTCCTCCACTGCTGATGAAATCACTTACACCATGCTAGAAATATCACGCTGCAGATGTGACATAAACTAGATGTTTTATGCGGCACATCTGTTTGGTTTTCATGGCAACAGCTATAAATGTTCACCACATCAGTTTAGCGCATGTGCAGCGTGCGCGGTTCGTCAGATTCCTCTCTTATTATGTTCCTTCCCATTCTGGCAAGGCTGAAAGTGCCATTAAGGCCACATCCTTTCTGTAAGAGAACAGCACCCTCCTCTGGTTTCTCTCTGCTCCTCTTTCCTCTCACTTCGTCCTCACTCACTCTTTCCTTGCCTCGATAGTTTTTCCCCTGCCAACTTCGTCACATATCCAACACTGAGGAATCTAACTAATGTTACCCAGATGAGGGAGAGGTTTTCTTTCTGGTTTTTTTTTTTTTCTCCTTCTAAAGTTGCACACTCCCTCCTACTCTTGCATACAAAGTGTGTTGTGTAAACAAATAAAATGGAAAGGTTACTGAAAAGCAAACTTTGACCGCCCCCTTTGGTTATCAGTCCACTCTTTTTTCTTGCAACATCTGAAAGCAACACACTAGCTTTGTAGAGTTTGAAAGACAACAGAAGTTTGAACTATGAGTTGAAAATAACTCATGTATCTGGCATATTAAAGATGACTAGGTTGACTGTATTATATCACTGTATCAAAGCTTGATACAAGGAATTATTCTTACAGAGACGTTGAGCTGCAGTGGATTACACATCAGGATGATAAATCCCTTAAGCCTTGGACATGTTTTCAGAAAAAATACCTAAAAAACAAATCCAAAGTAAATTATGAGTAAAAATGAGTATGTTTCAGATGCCAAAAACATTAAAAGACGTCAGAGAAACTCTTCATCCTGTTAATAATATTGTGTGTTACTGTGCCTCAGTAGACAACAACAAAACAGCATAAATACTTCATCCTCGCCTTCCTTTTTGTGTCTCTATTTGAGAGAATTACAATGAGTCCATGGAGATAGATGTCATTCATCAAATACAGTAACATCAATGGTTGCACTACAGCACACTTTTGGTCTTGTTTTGTGAACATTAGGATCTAAATTTCGAGCAAAAATTTAAAATAAGCACTATAGTCCTATTTCATTTTTTTTATAGGTGATTACATCTGCAATCTTCCCTCAACCCTCATGATCAGACTTCAAGGATTAAGATGTTCACAGAGTAGCATGGAAATTGAGTCATTCTTAAAAACTGAGCCTATTGTTGGGGTCAAGTATGAGTGAGTAATCTTTTATGGGTTAATTAGGTGCTCTGATCTTGACTCATATGGTTTCCTTTAAAATTACTGGTAACACATTATAATGCATTATGACGGCATTTATAATGCATTTATAATGCCTTGTAAATACAATTATAAACTAACATAATGTTCTATGATGCACTATAGAAACAGTTATATAACATTATTCTGCATCCATCACTCTATGGATGCTCTGAAGAGTGCATTATTATGCATTATGAGTGCCCTCATACACCATAATATGTGTTCCTGGGTATTTAAGAGCAGCCATATAACTAGTCACTATAAGTACTCAAGAGCATCAATAAAATGAGCCATTCTAATTAATTTTAAGTTGCTGGATAATGTTATAAAACTGTTGCTAAAGTGCACCATAAAACATTATGTTTGTTTATAATTGTATTTATGAGGGATTATAAATGCATTATAATGCATTACAAATGCCGTTATTGATTGATTGATTGATTGATTGCAGTTTATTTCGAGCCGACAAGAAAAAAACAAAACATTTAATACATACATTTAAACCTTCTTTTAGAAACGTTAACAGAAGAAAATGAAAAAAAGGAATTTTAACACATTATAATGCTTTATAATGTGGGCTTCAAAGAAAGTGTTACCAAATTACTTACTTTCTCTTCACCCTGTTGCAGGGTGAAGATACAACTTATTTTCTTGCTCTAACAGGTTTCCAGCTGCGCCTAAGCTTCCTTTTACTGTTTTGGAATCACCAAAAGACAGTGTGGAATTTTCTTGCAGGTATCTTACATTGTATATACACCAGAGTGAATCCCAGCAGTGTTTTGTATAAATATCTGAGACAAAACAAGTACAGATGAAGGTGGAAACCACAGGAGAACTCCACTCCATGTGTGGTTTCTCTGATCTGCCCATAATAGTACCTGACAGAAACCTTATGGCCAACAAAGTCAAATGAACACTCCAGCCAGTCAGGTGGGAGCAACTTCACTGTAGTTTATCCTCCTCACCTAAGAAAAGTCATTGTCTAGCTGAGTTGTTTTCCAACCATGTTCCTATCTTTGTTTAGTAGTTCCTGTGAGAAGGATTTCCTTCCTGGATGTTTCCTGATGTTCAAGATCATCCATGAGGAAATTTTTTATTTTTTTTTATGTCAATGAGAACTATGCCTTTCCCCACCTTCTTCCGCCTCCACTGAAAGTAAATCATTCACTAAAAAAGGCAGGTAAGCCAAAGGAAAGGTATGATAAGCTAAAATCTGATGATCAGTTTTTACAAAAGCAGCTTCAACCTTATAAGGGGAAAAGCAATTTTTGGCCTCTTTAATTTTCCCCTGAAGACATTTCTGTCCAGCTCAGTTCCAAAAACACCAGAAATATACGCAACTTTGTTATAACCTTATTTGAGAAAAGGAGAAGTTTCTCAAGCATGCCTTTCCCCCTGTTTTTTTTTTTTTTTTTTTTTTTGGCAACAGCCTTCTGGATGATTTCAATTTCAGATAATGAAAAATTATTTATTTTTTCAGATAATATTTTATTTAATTTCAGATAATGGGAAAATTCCCATCTGACATATTATCCTAGCATAATATGTCAAAAAACGACCTTCCTATGAAGACTGTTCTCCCACACATCCCCCTCATTCGCTATCTAAATTGTTGAGGTCTTCCAATTCAATTTTCACAATGAATCATAGAGTAATGATGACTTATTTGGGTGGGGTGGAACATTTTTTCTATCTCTCTCTCTCCTTTTTTTCCAGTTCTCTGTCTCTGCCCAACAAATACATTCACAAACACTTTCTCAGCTGCAATCCACCTAAATTTTAGTTTCTCTGTGGATTTTTCTCTCTGCTTTCTGTCTCAGCAGAGGGAATCATGACACCGTTTTTTGAGTTTCTCTTTGTGATGCAGCCCAGCTTACTAAACAGTTTATTATTTTTTTGGTATAGATGACATATTGTGTCTATTGTCCATCTGTGCACGCTCCCATAGCAGCCGTCTGTTCTTCCTGTCACCCCGCTCTAACCTCTGCTGCCTCTCATCTCCCAGATCCCTGTTACACCGCAAAGGCTCTTTATAAATTTACCAAAGTGTAAAATAACCCCTCCATGATTCGACTACCTATGGAAACGTATTTTCAAAAAAGGTTTTAGGAACCAAGAGCTGAAAATGGACAGAAAATATGCCCACATACATATTAACAAATATTTTTTTGGTCCTGCTAATCATAAGAAAAGTTAACAGAAAGATTACATCTGTGTTTAATCATTGTTTGATCACTCAGAGGAAATAAAGCATGTATCTTTTCACTGTTTGCAAGATTCTGGTATAAACACAGCTTTGTGGCTCTGCCTAGTGGTAGTAGTATTAATTACACTGTAGATATGGTTCTAAATTGATGGATAATCATTCTAGTTTTGATAAAAAAGAAAGAAAAACAGAGCAAAAAACTTAATGAGTACAACAGACAGTATGCATTTTCAAAGAAAGTAAGTAACTCACACACAAATGTAAACAAGCATATCACTAATACACCAAAAACATCTGCGTATGAAAATGTCCTGACCTGGTTTCCCTGAAGGATCAGAAAGATCAGTGAACACCTTCTTCCATATCCACAGCAGTCTACTGGTGGCCACCGTTTTGGTTACTTGTGCATCTAAAGCCGAAGCTTGCGGACCATAAAAGCTATTCCAAGGTTGTGTGTTCAGGTGCACCTGGTCTATCTGCCAGGAACGTCTGAATCCAAACAGATACAGTTACACACTGCAGGAAAAATGCATTGAACAAAAGGCTGAAAAGCTTTAAAAACTGCATAAAGCCCAGACTACAAACTGGATAGGAAGTCGGAAGTGGTTTTTGGTCTATAAATCCACTAGGAGGCAGCAACAGTAAAGTTTAAAGTTATAAGAGATGATGCTGATGACTGATCTTTCGAAGTGCGGGTGCTGGATTGGATCGGTTGTCGCCTGACCCAGCCTACCCCAGCCTACCCCAGCCCTGACCACCAATTGCTGCAGAGCATTTACCTCTGTGCATCCCTGGTTTACAATCAGCATAACAATGATGGAAGAACATAGACCCTGAACTGAGCAGCTAATGAATATATTGACTGTTGGACCCTATAAAAACCATAGAAACAGCCTTCTAATCTCTTACCTACTCCACTGATTACAAATGCTGACATTTATGGGTGTTCATTGAAAATTAAAGATTGTTATTTATAACCTACAGGAATGCTTCTGAATTATCAGCTGACATATTTTTCAACTTGGGTACAATATCTGTTATCACCATATATTCACTCATTTTGCCTGATTTCATTTACAAGCTGTTTCCACTTTACTTTGTTTTCTTTCGAAAAACAACCGCAGAGATAGCACTATTTTGTTTTGATGAACAATAATGATCATTACAGATTAAACTTATGTTGTACTTTCAAGGGCTGCAAGGTGCATTACAGTAAATACATTATTTATTAAAAGGAAAAGTAGTGGCTCGGTTCTAAACATTGAAGGCAAGGCCCATTAAAAATGATACAGAACAGATCCAGAGCTCAGATTTGATTTGTCCACTGATGCAGCAGAAATGACAAAAGACCAGCAAGTTATCTGTGAATGGCCCCTCCTGTAAGCTGAGCTGCTACTTAAAAAAATAATGTGTCCTGAGTGAATTTGCTCCTGTATTTAGAGCTGTCCACTTGTCGCCCAGTCATCCAGGATGTATGTTATCAGCAAACGTGAGCAAGGTGTTTGTAAAAGACTTGGATATAATAACAGCTGGTGCTTTGAAAGTGCACATACATGCTGGGTTGCATTTTTCAGAAATATGTGGAGGAATGAGAGGACTCGGCAGCTCGGGGATTTGCTCATGAAAAACACAAGTCATATATGAAAGAGATCTGCTTCGTAGTGGAGCGAAACTGAGTGTTAAATAGTTAAGTCTGAAGTGTTCAAGTGTCATTCTTCATTCTTTGTCATTTCTGTCCACTTCAAAATGACATCTGTAGTTTTCAGCCACTCAGCTCGAGACAACGTTCAACCGATCTCCATTTCACCAAAAACAGAATCATCTCTGAGGGCCATGGGATGGGCTTTTCAAAAACTAATCTGTCTCCTATTAAACACTTCAAATTCATCTGTCTATATAGGATGTGGTCAGCACACATGGATGCATTGTGGAGCATTGGTTTTGGTCAGGGCCAATGCTAACAGCTTATTCATGCCATTTGTTTGTCCTGTTTTTAGTTAATGAGAGATATAGTGATCAATAGCACTATCATGAACTTTATTTCTAAAAAGATGTGGCAAAACAATTCCATGATTAATTTTTTAAAAAGCTAAGTCATAAAAGAGACAAGTCACATCCTGTTTTTTTGAGTGTACCGGCATTGGCTGAAAAATATAGATATCTGTATGTTGGACAGCTTTTAGTGGATGTACAAGGTTTACAAAGTTACAAATGCACAATTTTAGTCCTTGCAATACTGATATTAATACCCAAAACGGTAAAATAAGTAACTTACAAAGCGAATCCAACTTAACAGATGTTCAATAACTTTCCCTTCATCCCTGTCCTATGTGCAGTGTAAATATTTATGGTGTTCCCTCCTTTAAACCAATGTAACTGAATAGGGGAGAAGAACTACAAAAGTGAATTGTATGCAAAGTATGCTTGCCACCTCTCTTTATTCATTGAAGTCTTTAAAAAAAAAACCTCACTGCCAGACCCTGTTTTGTTGTTTCAAAAGCTTGGATGAAATGTAGCAAACCTTTGGTTTGGCTTTTTGGATAGTTGACTGCAATATGAATTGATTCCCCCCTTATAATTAAGTTGGAAAAGAATTTAAGAGCCTTTTCTTCTTCTTTTCATAATGATAAATTTTCAACATAATCAGCATTCTTGGATGAAAAAGGTTTGTAAATGTTGTGGTCTTTAAACACAACAATGCTATCTTGATATATCTGATATATTGCCTTTGAAACAATATTTGGGAGAAAATATTTATTTTACAGTATCTATATATTGTATATTTTCATTATGTAAAATCAAGTTAACTTGAGATATATAATATGAGCTTATGTTTAGATATCTTTCTACTAGAATCAGATAAAATGGCAGTGGCCTATTGAGTATTTAAAATGACCTCATGTCATGTTGGGACAGTCCTGCTCTCATTATATCAGCTCACAAACATCTATTGCTGGTATGTATTTGCAATATGTGCCTAAAAACATCAAAATCTTGCGGAAAGTAGAGAAAGCCACTGAAAAAAAGATTAGTTGAATAATAAGATGGCATTCTGAAATCTCATTCCCCTCATAAATACAAGACTACACAATTTTAACTCAGTCACCTCAAATTAAGCTACAGTATAATTTTCAATTCGTTTGGGATACTCTGAGGACACCGAGGGTCGAAATTAAGTGTCCTATGGGTCATTTATGGTCTTTGGGTTTTTTATTTTGGACAAATGTGCCATAAACCCTTATGTATTAACTGGGCTAACAGAACACCACATGTTGTCTTTTCTAGTTATTTCGTTACGCCACTTGCTTGGAAAATATTTTAAAATGCATTGTATTTTTGGTTGATTTACCTAAAACTCACTGAAAACAGATGAACCAGTGTCAAAAGGAAAACCATTTCCAAGATGACTGAAGCAACCCCTTTCCATAGTCCATAAACTACTCAGTTATCCCATTTTGTTTGTGTTGCATTTTCTTTAATGACTACAAATTATGTGTTAATATTATTTAGACTCCATTGATAAACGTTATATCATTGTGCATTGAGTAATGGGCTATGTTTGTATTTGTACAATTCATTTTGTGTATGGCATCAAAGGATACATGGCACTATAGAATCTGCCAAAGAAAACTTCAAATAGTTTATCACTTATTAATTTGTCATATTTGATACTATTACTTTGGGTCAAGAATTTATTGGACATGTATTAAAATCTTATTCAAGTTCGGTCCTCACTACAGAAACACAAATTTTGTAGTGTAATTACCTTCTGCCTTTGTCTAAAAATGATTTTATGCCAATTTGTGTTACTTAAGGTAAGAGGAGCCATGAAACTGCAACAGAGCTAGGATATGAAAAGGTAGCAGCCACTTTTTTATCATAAGCTATTAGGCAGAAATGTGTTATTCCCATGGTCACTCTCAGGCAAAATGTTTATCGAAATGGTGGCGCTGAATTGGAAATATGGATTGAATGCTGAGGGATTGGCTCCCTTTGAGTGATGAGCTCCTGAAACACAGCAGTGTGTGTTGGAGTTACAGCAACAGAGAGCCGACCTGCTGCAGTTGTGTAAGGGCGCCGCTGGGTGAGTCCCTCTATCCGCTGCCTCTGTCTCCACAGCTCCCTTTTCCGAAAGAAAAGAAGAGGAGATCTAGGTCCAGGGAGGAGGGTCGCCGCCATTATCGGAAAGCTGACAGAAATCCCACTTTCACACGCGCAATCTGCTCAGAAACTGACCGGGACATGAACGATTTCTGTTGCAGTGGGAGCGTATTTGAAACGAAACAAGGCGGCGATTGCAACAAACTCACTGTTGTCTCGTGTGCGCGGCCGGCCCAGCGTTATTATGTGGGCACAACAATGGACAGAATAATTATTGAAAAAGCAACGTGGTGAACCGAGAGGAAGACGACTAAGCAAAATTTTTACACGCCCGAATTTCACTGGAGAAAAAAAAAGCCCTTCCACGAACAAAAACGGGATTGTTCCATTGTTCGTAGATATTTATTTCTTCCTCCCCTGTCTTATATTGCAACAAAAAACTGTGTTGCAGAGCAGAAGAATCCAGACATGGGTGATGGAGATTTAATTCAGGCAACTCCATCAAACAAATCGCTGTGATATCAGTGTTTTCTGAATAGTTCCGACCCGTAGTAAATTCTGCGGCTATTGCTTATTCACATCAGGCGGCGGCGAGGGTTGCGGCAAGCGCTGGCCTGACAGATGCGCGAGGAGAAAGCGAGAAATGCGATGGTATGTACCTTACATGCTTTCTTTCCTTCCTTACTGGTTATTTCCTCGTGAAGCCGCCGAGTGTTACACCCTAACTGAGGAAATAGGTTCCCTTTATTCACAGCCTGCCGCCGTGTAGAGGGACAGGTTATTCCAGCGCTGCAATTTCATTATGTAGACAGCAGGCCTGGCGTGGTCAGCCCCTCTCTGTGCACCCTGAAGCCCATGTTAACTGTTAATCCTTTGCAGAACATGTAACATTCCCTGGATTTTGCCCTACTAAGCAGGTTATACAAAGGAAGTGAGTGAAGATGCGCTTTAGTAGACTGTTTGGGTGGTGCCAGCTAGGGTAGTTTTGGTTGGAACTTGCCTGTTCATTCGGGTATCAGGCCTAGCTCAGCTGAGCGGTGTGGACTGCCCATGGTTGCTTTTGACCCTGCTGGAGCTGCTTGCCTGCAATGAAAGGGCAGTACAGGCGACAGGGTCTTAATTTCATTATAGCTAGATATTTAATCATTTTTAGCTAGGATGTTTGATCCCAGGCGGCCTCTCCTGTTAATTATTTTTTAACTTATGAGCATATTATTATAACAAAATTGCATCAGAGCTCTATTAAAGGGAGAAATTACCAATGCTGTTAAATGAATTGGTTGATTCTTTTGATTTTGAATGTACATGATGTTTATTTTCTGCAATGGACTTCTTTATTGATTATTTATTCTTTGTATGTGGAGATGTGCATGAAAGGTCAAGGTTTCACTTTATCTAAAAAGTATTCCCTTTCACTTTAATGATGAAGACTCGGGTGCAGGGGACAGATTGATCATTTAAATGCTTGTCATCCCATCAACTAATCAGCTGATGTTATTTACCAGAGGACCACTCCCTGAAAACTTAGATCAGTCCTAAGATCCGTATTTTCGCTATGGTTTTATATACGACTCTCAACATCAGTAAAGCAGTGCTCAAAGACTGATTGTACAATTACATCTAGATGGCGAAATGCCAGCACCTGGCCCAGCTTCTTTTTATATGTCACCATGTGTCTGGGGCAAAAATGTTAAATTATGATTAAACTATATTATTAGACAATGTAACCGTCAGATTAATTCCACAAATAAAACAAGAGCAGCTTGTAAAACAAGAGGGCTTGTATTCCCTCAACCAAGGGCTAAATAAAAAACAAATTAGGTCTGGATCTACATGGGAAGTCTGTCACTTTTTACCTCTCAAAATATTCTTGCAAATCTGCACACAAATTCATGTAAGCATTGTACAAACAATGGAACAAACTTCAATTCCTCATCAGTGTAGGTAATAAATGCCTTAACACTAGAATAAGCACTAATTTAATAATGGCTCGTAATTTGATAATATATACAAAACTCTGAGATCCTCATGATGGATAAATTTTTTGGGGCTATTATGCAAAAAAAAAGAGAGACTTTATGGTGTTTACTCATGGATATTACAACTGGTTGGCATTGTTGTTCTTTAAACTCAGATTTCTTTATGCTTTTCTGAATAAATATGCCGAAAAATAAGAACACTCAATATCAACTTGGTGTTGCACAGTAATCATTAATGCGACAATTTTACAGAAATTGCAGTTAATTGCTGTGTGCAAAGAAACTGGCTTAATGCTTTAACATTATAGCTCTTGATTCAATCACTATCACTCCTGTTTAACATAATTTGTGGCCTCCATCAAAACTTTTCCTTAGACTAAATGTGATTAGAATTTCAATTCCTCTTCTTATTATTTTTGTTGTTATTTAAATTTATTTTTTATTGTCCAGTTTGTTTGATTTCCATTTTGTTTTCTTATTTGTTTTGACAGGATCTGATTCTCTCAAGGAATGAATGAAAGAACCCACTCCTCATATCACTGCGCTGTGTATAACTGAAGGCCGGCAGAAGAAAGAGCAGTCTGATCTCCTGTGTGGATCAGCAACTTTATGGACAAACATCTAAGTGAACTCCTTTATACAGTGCCTGTTTATGGCAGGATGAGTGTCAGAAGGCTATGATGGCAAAAAAGCAAGATGCACGATCACCCATCTACAACCTCATTGTGGTGGGTTTGTCTGGAACAGAGAAAGAGAAGGGGCAGTGTGGGGTTGGCAAATCCTGCTTGTGTAATAGGTTTGTGCGACCTAGTGCGGATGATTTCTACCTGGATCACACGTCAGTGTTAAGTACCAGTGACTTTGGGGGTCGAGTGGTTAATAATGATCACTTTCTGTTCTGGGGAGAAGTCTCTCGGGTCCTTGAGGAAGGGCCTGAGTGCAGGATGCATGTTGTGGAGCAAACTGAATTCATTGATGATCAGACATTTCAGCCACACCGTAGCACTGCTATGCAGCCCTATATCAAACGAGCAGCCGCAACAAAGCTGGCCTCAGCAGAGAAGCTCATGTATTTCTGTACAGATCAGCTGGGTCTGGAGCAAGACTTTGAGCAAAAACAAATGCCAGAGGGCAAGCTGCAGGTCGATGGCTTCCTGCTTTGCGTCGATGTCAGCCGGGGCATGAACCGTAATTTTGATGACCAGCTGAAATTTATCTCAAACCTATATGGTCAGATTAGCAAGACTAAGAAGCCTATCGTGCTGGTCCTTACCAAATGTGATGAAGGAGTTGAACGCTACATCAAAGATGCACATACCTTTGCTATCACAAAGAAGAGTCTACCAGTTGTTGAGACATCAGCGCGCTCAAATATAAATGTGGACCTTGCCTTCCTCACTTTGGCTCAGCTTATTGATAAAAGCAGGGGCAAGCCCAAGATTATTCCCTATTTTGAAGCCCTGAAGCTCCAGAGTCAGCAGATAGCATCTGCCAAGGATCGTTATGAATGGTTGATTAACCGCATAGTAAAAAATCACAACGAAACCTGGTTGAACGCTAGTCGACGGATGAACAACTCACCAGAGTACAAAGAATACGTCTTTTTGGAGGGAACAGCTAAATGCAAAAAGCTTTTCCAACAGCATGTCTACCGTCTGAAGCAGGAGCATATTGAGAGACGCCGCAAAGCGTACTTAAGCACTCTTCCTTTAGCACTTAGTTCTTTAGTGCCAGATCTGGATGAGATAGATCAGCTGAGCTGGTCTGGAGTGCAGAAAGTGCTGGAGTCCAAGCAACACTTTGCCCACTGGTTTGTTGTTCTGGAGGATTCACCTTGGGAGGACACATCTCATATTGATAACATGGAAGATGAGCGAATCCCCTCAGACCTGCTGGAGACTGCTGAAGCAGAGGACATATTTAATGCACATCTGGAGCATCTGCGAAATGAGTGCAGACGGGCAGAGATGAGGCAGGAGTTCAAGCAAAAGTTGACCTCCTCTCCATTTGTCACACCTGGGAAGCCTTGGGAGGAGGCGCGCAGCTTCATCATGAATGAAGAGTTCTACCAGTGGCTGGAGGAGCCAGAGTACTTGGAGCTGTACAACCGCCATCAGAAAGGAATCATTGACCGCGCTAAAGAAGACTTTCAAGAGCTTTTGCTTGAGTACTCTGAGCTTTTTTATGAGCTTGAAGTGGATGCCAAGCCGAGCAAGGAGAAGATGGGAGCAATCCAGGAGGTTCTTGGGGAAGAACAGAGGTTCAAGGCGCTACAGAAGCTCCCTGCAGAAAGGGATGCCCTTGTATTGAAGCATATCCACTTTGTCTATCACCCCACCAAGGAAACCTGCCCTAGCAGCCCTCACTGCGGAGACTCTAAGATTGAGCATCTTCTAGCTTCACGTTTCCCCACATGCTACCCCTTTTTTGACGTGAAAGCTCATTTTGGGGACACCAAGGCGGACAGAATTAACCTAGTCATTCTAGGGAAGGATGGACTGGCCAGAGAATTTGCCAATGAGATTAGAGCTCTCTGCACAAACGATGACTGGTATGTGTTAGATGGGAAGATGTATGAGTTGACGCTGCGGCCTATTGAGGGAAACGTACGTCTTCCTGTAAATTCCTTCCACACACCTACTTTCACTCCTCACGGATGTCTGTGTCTGTATAATTCAAAAGAGTCCCTGTCCTATGTGGTGGAAAGCCTAGAGCGACTTCGGGAATCAACTTTAGGTCGTAGGGATAGCCATCTGGCACAACTGCCTACATCTCTTCTTCTAGTCACTAAAAGAGGTGTTGGGTCGTATGTTGATATCGGTGGAGACACTGCCTTAAACCTAATAACGCAGGGACAGCAGGTTGCAAGGAGACTACAGTGTAGCTTTTTAGACCCGGCCTCCCCTGGTGTGGGGTATGGCCATAATGTCAATGAGACTCAAATTAACCAGGTACTGAGGAGCCTTTTGGATATAAGGAGGAGCACATCTTTTAGTAGCAGCTCCCCACCTCTGCTTCCTGAGCCTCCAGGTCTCAGAGACTCTCCTCAGCAGCCAGTTCAAGAGGCAGACCTTCGTATTGTCATGTGTTTAATGTGTGGAGACCCCTATGACATTGAGCAGCTCCTGTCCCCTTTCCTAATGCATCAGCATTGCAGGCCTATGTCTAATAGCGGCACCTCTGTGCTGCTGGAACAGACGATTGGCGGGCACAAACTGGCCATAGAGCTGTCTCTGCTCTCATACCATGCTTCCTTCACTCTGCGGAAGAGCAGGCTAGTGCATGGCTACATTGCTGTGTACTCAGTCTCCCGAAAAGCCTCCCTGGAGACCCTGTGTGCATTCTTGTGTGAGGTTCAGGACATCATCCCCATTCAGCTGTTGGCAGTAGGAGATAGCCAGGCAGAGCTCACTGACAGTGACTATGCCTGTGAACAGCTGATTCAGGGGGAGGAGCTAGCGCATGAGATTGAGGCTCGTTTCAATAGCGTGGTTTGTGGATCTGGAGGAGTGGTGGGGGGCCTGCACAGGATAGAAATGTTCCATTCATTTCTGATGGAGGTGGTAGAGAAACGCAACATTGTGGAGGCCACGCACATGTATGATAATGTGGCTGAAGCATGCACCTATGAAAATGTGTACTCCCCACGCTGCAGTTCTCCCAGTCCAGTCACCATGTTCCTGGATTCAGAGGATGATGTAGAGCCTTCTCCTCCCTATTATGATGGTACACTCTCCTCTCATAGTGGGGGCTTCAACCTGCCTGACTTGGACTCCAGTGACATCTCTGTCATCTCTGAAATAAGGGACTTTGAGAACAAACTCAATAACAAAATCCCCCCCCAAGTGAGAGTTAAACCCGGTGTCACTTTTGATTTCCGGAAAATAAACCGCAACCCATACATCGATACGCTGGGTCATCGTCGCTCCCTGCCCTCTGCTGTGACTTGGGTTCCTGGTGGAGATGTGGGCTACGATCCATCAGACTATGCCGAACCTATTGATGCTGTTTCGAAGCCCCGCCCTAGCAACGAAGAAATCATATACTCAGTTCCACATGACAGCACTCAAGGCAAAATCATCACTATACGCAATTCTAACAGGATGCACTCCAATGGAAACGGCTCTGACAGTGAAGCAGACAGCAGCTCTCTGGAGCGAAGGAGGAAGTTCTCCGCCATTGGGGTGAAGCCTCGCCTGTACCGCGACCGCTCCAAGCGGCTTGGAAAGTTCAGCAGCTTCCGCTCAAGCTTCATAGGCAGTGATGATGAAATGGGCGCACTTCCAAAGTCCAAAGAAGACGACTTTGGAACCTTAAAAGTAGACAGTATTGTTAATGAGGAGATTGAAGACCCAAAGAAGAGGAACATTCTGAAGAGCCTCAGACGAACAGCCAAGGTGTGTATTATTAGTTTGCCTGTTACCATGCTGATGTTGCAATTTAGTCTTTCTTCTGTTCCTTTTTTGAAAATCTTGCCATCATAAAGAACTATTTTACTGTCGCTTACAGAATGAGCTAGTCTTTATATCCCCACTGCAGATATTTAGAGGTCATCTTTGCATGAGGATGCTTAAACTGAACATCCCATTGTGAGAGGATCTATACAAAGTTATGGAAATGAGCAGCCACTATGGAGTGCAGCTATGGCAGGCAACTTGGTATCAATGAATTATCTGTTTAAAACAGTCAGAGCCCTTGTTTTACTATCCCCGCAGAAAACAAGACCAAAGGCCCGTCCCGCCATTCCCAAGCCTATGGAGAGCAGTTATTTTGGAGTCCCCCTGGTGAATGTGGTATCCCCAGACAGACCCATCCCACTCTTTATTGAGAAGTGTGTCCGATTCATTGAGACAACAGGTAAAGTCCTTTTTGAAATTCTAAAAGTATTTACTGTATATTACAGAAGCATTACTGAAACGCTTTTTAGCAGCCTTGAAAAATAATGTGACTGTATGCATAATAAAACCAGGAAACTCACAACTGTTACTGTTACAGGTGTAATAGTTTTTTTTTAGGGATTTTTTTAGCTGGCTTAATAGTGTTTTTATTTCTTTATTTATTTTGAGAATGACTTCTTGTTGTCTATGGTGGTTTGCTGAAATTTCCCACGACTGGCTGGAGGCTTCAATTTCTTGTGCTTATTCATGCAGCTGAATTTCAGACCTTCGACCCGGTGGTAATCATTTGCATACGATTTCTTAGATTTTTCTGATGGGAACTTTGCTGATTCATTCATAGAACTACTTTAAACTGTCAAATTGACTCAGCATTCATGGCAGTACCTTCGAATTTAGAATCTGCATGAGCCACGATGAATAGCTGAATTCTTGTATACATAATGTGACAGTACACCTTACAGGGCCTGAGAGCCAACATGACACACTTCCTTCATTTTAACATGTTACAACACCAGCCATGTTTGATGATGGTTAAGCAGATGTTCAGGATTAATGTCGAGGTTCTTTTGAGAAAATGGTAATCTCCGTTTTCACCAAAAGCCACAACTTCAGATCTCTGTAAATACATTCTTTCTTAGTTTTTTTTCCCCGTTTTGTCCCGAGTTGACATCTGCTCATGACAGATTTCTTTATATGATTGTCTGCTCCAGGCACCAAACACTTGCAAAGTCCAACCAAACATTTGAGAAGTCGCCATTTTCAATAACAGGGAAATTATTTAATGAAATAGTTTTACAGTGGACGTCAGAACTCCCATTAATTGAATAATGGGTAACTTTGAGAGAAATTAGAATTTTTATATTTTTGCACATCACTCATGCAGACTTAATTTAGTATCTATTTAAAACATAGAGCTGAAAATTGCCATACTTGAACCTTTTTTTTTGTTTTTTTTATTTTTATTTTTTAAATTGGACCCCTTTTAATGTAACTGATTTTATTATCCAAACATGCATGTTGTCAGTTGAGGACAGTCGGGGACCAAAACACTCCACCACAGCATATGAGCAAACAGCCACTCCTATGGCTGGCAATGATGCAATCTTAAAACATCATACCAGTGAAGGTGGCGCATTTACAATAGCAGCCCTCACAGTAAGTTTTCATGTTCTAATGAAGGTATCATCCTTCTATAAATTGAGGTACTTCTTAACCGTGCTCAGAGCATTTAAGGTTAACCGTATCTTCATGTCAAGCCAAGGCATGCATTGAGTGCAGTAAGAAAATGATGACCAACACTGCAAATCTGAGATGGTGGATGCACACAATTTTTCTAAAACCATTACTGCACATGATTATTTCTCCTCTTCATTAATGTTTAACCAGTTTTTTAACCAGTTAGTTTCATATTAGGAGCCTGTAGACATTGATTTTACTGTTTGAAGTTACAGCCAGCCTTGCGGTTTAATAAAGCCTGATTGCTGTGGTGGGTACTTGCAAATGTAGGTTTTACCAAGTCCTTTCTTTTTATGCCCTGTTCGGTGCTACGCATGTACACTCTTTGAATTTATGCGATTATTTTCTACTGCTATGTGTTGTGCGCAAATTTCGGCCTTTACAACAACAGAATATACTGCAGCTTTTTAGGGGACCATGCATTTGTACATACAGTAGGGATGGGTGATATTGACTAAAACATTTATCACAATAATTTCTGTTTTTTTTATCAGGGAAACGTTAAAGTGATGGAAAAAAAATCTAACCCAAAATACAAATTCACACTGTTGCACAATGACTCGGGTTCATTGTTGAGAGAAAATGATGCTAGAAGCTTCTAGAGCAAAACTGTAGCAAGTTAAAACTGAAGCGGTTCCATGTAGCAAGCTGGAGCCTCTTTTGGGAACAAACTCTTACTGAGCTGTGCAAAGTTAAGTCATCAACGGAAATTTATCGGTTTAATCACGATATGACAAAGTCTTATCAAGGAGATGGTCTTTGACGGTGTATCGTAGACGATAGTATATCGCCCATCCCTAACATGGAGGCCTTTGACTTGAAGCTTCAAGGCATCGTTAAAAGCTATGATGTGATGAATCACGGAGTCTGGCAAGCTGACAGCCTAATGGGATGGACAGCCATTATAAACATTTCCAGAACGTCCAGATGGCACAGCCAGGCTACAATGGGATGTCAATGTAAAAAAAAAAAAAAAAAAGAGTAAAAAAGAGCGTGTAGTTTTCCAGAAACTGGCAGCATCTGTATTGTCTTTTCTGTTTGCAAAGGAACTAATGAAGTGTTTGTGCTTTCCTCGTTTCCCACTGTGACACCCCACCCACATATTCTCCCTTTTTGTCTGCTGTGCTCTTCCTCCTTTAGGCCTGAACACAGAGGGTTTGTACCGCGTTAGTGGCAACAAGTCAGAGATGGAGAGCATGCAAAAGCAGTTTGAACAGGGTGAGTTGCTCATCATAACTGTGTGTACCAGCTGTTTGACATGTAATTATACGACTGCCTAGTCAAAACATAAACAGAGAGAAATCAAAAGAAAGTGACAAGCAGCTGATTGTTCGATCCTGGTGACAGCCGTGCCTGATGGGCCTATTTTCTCACATGATCACTTTAACTCTGCCATTCTTCTTTTGTAGATCATGGATTAGACCTTGTGGAAAAAGACTTCTCCATAAACACTGTGGCTGGAGCTCTCAAAAGCTTCTTCTCTGAGCTGCCGGATCCCCTGGTGCCTTGTGCTCTGCAGGTGGAACTATTGGACGCTTTCAGTAAGCAAACACTGCTGGGCTGGGAGGGTCTTTACTAGAACATAAAAAGATTATTTCTTTAGGAGGAAGGAGGGTAGGGACGGTTTTGACAGATCCCCTTTTCTCCTGTTTTTAAGTGTTTTAATCTTGTGTTGAAGAACGTTTCATGATGGCTGAGACCACTTTAGCTTTAAATGACTGTGTTATTATGAGATTTTCGAGGTAATTGTGGAAAACTGTGTGTGCAGAAATCACCGACAGAGAACAGAGGCTGTATACCATGAAGGATGTCCTGAGGAAGTTCCCCAGGGAGAATTATGATGTCTTCAAATATGTCGTGAGCCACTTATACAAGTAAGTCCCTAGATGGCATCCAGATCGGATTCTTTTCTTTTCTTTCCTCACCTTTAGTAAAAGAATGTCTGAATTGGTGTGGCTTTGTGTGTTTTCCCAGGGTGAGCCAGCTGAGCAGGGTGAACTTGATGACCAGCGAAAACCTGTCCATTTGTTTCTGGCCCACACTTATGAGGCCGGACTTCACCACCATGGACGCCCTGACTGCCACACGCACCTACCAGACAATCATCGAGACCTTCATCCACCAGTGTGCATTCTTCTTCTACAACCAGCCGCTCATCGACTCCCCGACCGGCCTGGGGGGCCTCCCGGCCTCGCCCACCACCACCCTCGGCGGGAGCTCTGCCTACTCCTGTTACCGCTCCTCTCCCCCCCACACCACAGCGCACTTCAGCCCTCTGCAGCAGTCTCCGCCCACCACCCCCCAGTCCCCCCTGCAGTCTCTGCTCCCTCCCCTCCACCAGCA
>JAVQJG010214059.1:0-23698 GCA_036024015.1 Craterocephalus amniculus
CTGTATACCTTTGGCTTCCTTGTCCATTCAAATCTAGGAGATTCTAGAAATAAAAGAAGTGGGAAAATTTTTTCTTGTAAAAATGCAGTAGGTTGATGAAGGTCGAGATTATGATGTAAATATTCTGAAAGATAGTTTATTACAGTAATAATAGCCTTATTACTGTAAATCTTTCAGCTTTGTCTGAAATTAACAGGACGACTTACAAACTTGTCCAGTGTTTCTGAAACTGTACTGATGCCTGCCAGACCGTAGATGTTATTCCTATGAACAGATTCAAAAGTAAAGCATCACAGAATGTCAGTCAGTCAAAATATATGCTCCCTAACACTACAACTTTCCATTTCTGTTAAATAGAAAAAAGTAAACAGCACTAATTTATGAATAACCACATTTTTAAAATATAAAACCACATTTGCAATTGTAACCATAAACTACATAACAGAAGAATAATGGCACAGCACATTAACAACCCCCCATCGATGCAAAACTACTCAGTTTCAGTTCAAACCATGTATGACCAAATTGTAACAAAAATAATCACGGGCTCTCCAGTCATCTGAAACATCTTATCTCAGTCAAATCATTATTATCTGGGTCTATCAAATGCATTATAATTCATTTCATACAAATTGGAATCCTACATCAATGCCAGTTGAGTACAATTTATTCCAATTGTCCTTATATGCTTAATAAAAAGATGAAGAAGCAAACAGATTTCACAGACAGGGCAGCAAAATCAACAGTAAATAGAAAACAACAACCACAGCTATGTGGGGGTCTTTATGTCCTGGTAAGAAAGAATAGAGAAATAAATTAAAAATAGTATCCCAAAGGTAATTATGTTATCCCCTATACAATGTGTTCCTTACATATTCAGTTTCAGTAAACAAAGAATGGTTTCAACCATTTATTTCAATGAACTTGTCAAAAGAATTTCCATTCCAATGGACAATAATATTTTTCTACATCTAATTTGCTTCTTCTGAATCATTTAATACATTCATTAAAACATGTGAACAAACAAAAACAAAAAAACACCCCACTTTACTTATTGCAAATACAAACCTTTTCCATAATAAAAGAATTAAAAAAGCCTCCAGCACCTTGGAATATGGGATTGTGTAATCTTGCTCCTTAATTTTGTTGTGCAATGACTGATTGTCAGCATGACATGGTGAACTGTACCAGTGGTAGTAAATAATTCAAGCATTTACTTTCAAATAGCAATGGAACATAAATAACACTACAACTACACACTGATCCAGAAATTTTCCGATAATGGAGTATTTCCCAGCTGTACTCCCAACAATGGTTATCCAAAGATAGATTTACTCATATCTCTTTCACGTCTTGATCAACAATTTCTTCCTACAATCATTTCGAATTGTATTATTTTCTGTTTCTAGACTGTTCGTTAGAATAACACCCTGTCTATAAAAACCTCAAAACAGTTTTTTAAAAAGCCATATTTTCTGGGCACTGCTTAGTTGATCTTTTCTACATTCGTAACATAACCAGTGGGTAAAATCGCGTGAACAATTGTATTTTGCGACTGAATCGCGTCCTGATTTGAAGTCCATAGAAGATTCACGAAGCAGTAGACACAGGAAGGCAAGCATCACGTAGGACACGAACCTCTACGTGGAGCAAATCGTGATGTTTTAGGGTGGAGATTTGGCAATAAAATGACAAGAAACGACCAGTAGATCCATGCTACGTTAGAAAAACGTATTATCACGCAGCTTTTTAATCAATAATATTATTGCACAATTGTAAAGGTATACTGGCAACAGTGACTAAAATAGTTAAATTAATTTGGATCAGTGTTTTATCGCAGCATTTTTGTGTGGCAGGTTTATAACAAACATACCCAATGTTAGGTGGCCGATGACCGTTAAGTTTAACCAGTTAGATTAACGGCAGAGGGATTCCTCTGTTGATGCTAACGTTAGCTGCACGCGTCTGACCAGACTGTATGACCTATAAACACGAATCATATTAATACTGCTCAGTTGGTTTTAGATTAAACACCAAAATAATATCTCATAGCACAAAATAAAATATTAGTTCACTTAGTACTGAAACTCGGTCTTGATTCACCATAGACTCAGGTCTTTTGTTTACTAGCTAACGTTAGCAGTACACCGCCTGTGTCAAAGCTGATCTGCTAACGTTGGTTCATTTATTAGGTTTATTTATTAACGTAAGTATCAATTGCTCGTCAGAAAAGCAATTACATGATCAAAATATATTTAATTAATTTATTATCTTATCTATTAAAAATCTTCCAGTAACTCTCAAACACTTACCCTTCTCTGCTCGACTCTGACTTAGAAATCAATTCCACCTGCTTCTTCTCCTATGCAAAGGTTTCTTCTGGAGCCGGCGTTTCCGTGGAGTGGGCCATACCATCAGTCAGAGGGGTGTGCCGATTAATAAATGTTACCAAATCTAGAAAAACCTTAGCAAATTTAAGTTTTAAAAATAATTTATGTAATAATATGTCATAAAATAGATTTTGATGTTAAACATGTAATCTTAGATGTCATCTGGCCACACGGGTGCATTTGATAAACACAAAATCCAACCTGCAGGACTGACGAAAGTAAACCGTCCAATCTTTTTAAAGGAACGATCCAATTTTTGCCACTCGTGTACAGAAACACTCACGTGTTGACAAACGTATTCAAACATAAGACTGTACTCTTCTTAAACATATGGAAATTCATTCAAATTTATTGGTTCCTTAGATTGATTTAAACAATATATTTATGTGTTGTTAACTTTTTATAACTACCCACAATTTTACTGTCTGCTTTTGAATGATAGATGAAAACAATTCCTGAATTGTTGACAACAGTGTAACCAAAACTCTGTCCCTTTCCCTTGGCTACACAGCCTGTCACTTGTAGCACTAGTTCACTCCAACTCTCCAACAAATTAAGTTATCTGTTCAATCTGCCGTCTTCATTTTACCAGGAAATAATAATAATTCAACTTTGAAAATTATTTAAACAGGCAAAAAGCAGTCCTTCAATGTACAGCAACTCCCAATTCCATCCAAGATCAGTTAAATATCTTAATATATTATTTTGCGTTACGATAAAGTAAAAAGCGTTCAGCTTGTTTAGTTCAAATTTAGTCATCAGGGTACATCCAAGTCTTCTCTGCTCCCAGATATTTATGGATAAACAGGTTTTTATGGGGGAATATTACAGAGATCATTGTTATGTGAAAAGCTTTACTTTCAGTTTAGAATCACACACTGTATTTATTTTCATTGTAACAGTTTTGCAAAAACCAAACAAAAACAACAAAAAAACAAAACTGAAACACAATAAAACTATGGCACTTTCAAAGAAAATGAGGACATAGATATATAATTATTTTTTTCAAATTATATAATAATAATAATAATAATAATAGTAATAATACATTTATTAATAATAATAAACCAATTGGCTAAGTTAAAAAAGTCATAACTATTACTGCTACCTAAATATTAATTTGATATCCTTGATTTATTTTGATGAACTTATAGTATATGAAAATGTTACTGTGTAGGTGCCAGGCTGTGACTGGACCAATTAAATTATGAGCCGGTCACAGCAGATTCGTTTATGGAGTTCAAGTATTAAAACCTCAGACAATCACAGATTTGTGGATTTTCTTTTTCTCTGAACTGCCTGCACACAGTTGGTAATATGAGATGTGAATGATCAAGGAATTATAAGGGTAGAATTTCACTTTCTTTTCATTCTCTTTTTCTCCTGTTTTTGTTAGTCTCTGACAAATTATTTTATTCAAATTCTGTTTATTTTTGATTGATTGTTTCTTTCTTGCCATGATTTTGTTATTTTGGTCCATCCTGAGACAAATCTATCATTTTTTTTGTTTGATCTAAATTATTGTTTAAACTTTTTTTTAAAATTTTATTTCAATTTGTCTCATGAATTCATGAAGTTTTTCATTTAACTTAATTTCAATATCCTGTTAAATTTGGACAATGTCACCATGAGTGCTTGAGACCAGGAGAGGATGGGTCATTCTTATGAGGGCATAATTTGTGCCCTGTTTTCCTATTTTGGCCTGTTATTATGCTAAAAAAGAAAAAAAAAGAAAGTCAATTTACTTGCTTAAATTTGTATAAGTAACTTAAAAAGTAACTTTTTCTATAAAAATTGATATTAGTTTCAAGTCTACTAGATGGCAGACATATTTCAGCCGAATCTGGGCTCTGTTACGGCACTGGCATGTGGTCCAGTTATCAGTTCACCAGAATGGGGATCACGGCAAGTCTTTTATTTGATATTTTCGCTTGTCCTTGATGCTACATTAGTGAATTGTGGAACACTGAGTACTTGTGTTTTGTCATGTCACTCACTAAAGTGCCTGTCTTTCAGGTTTAATGTCTGTTTCTTTACAGAACGCCATATACTATCATTGTTTCTGCAAAACAAAATCTGCCCATGAGTATTAACAAGGTAACCTTGAACCTTGCATGGCTTTTAATTTCCATTTTTTCCCACCTCAAATGGTACAGAAACCAAATTATGAAGCCTTTACTTACTAAATAAGCACACATGGATAACATGGGATGTATAAAAAAATCAATTTACAATAGTTTTAATTTGTTGGTGAACATAAATTATTATAATTTAATGTTATATCACACAGGGGGAAAAGTATTGACATTTAGAAAGGTCTAATTTAATGGTCTTTCACCTCATTGGACTAATGTGCAGTGTTTAAAAGATTAAAAAACAGCAAGAATCATCTTTTCTGACTGAGCCAGGCCTGTGCATAAAGCATATCACTGTATAAAGTTGTTTTTTCGCTTTTCTTTTCAGGTAGCCTACATCTCTTTTTGCTCTTTTTTAAAGTTTGTTTTTTTGCAAATCTGAGGGTGAAATGTAAATTGAAAATTATGAATATCCCAGTGAACCTTCAACGAAAAGGTGAAACCAGCTTTTAAACAAAATTGTAGGTATGCATCATTAAAACTGACAATGATTTAATTGAAATAACAGTTTTTTTCCTTATATCTAAAAGTTAAACAGACTGATAGCAAATAAATACTGCTCATAATAGTAGTGAACATACAAGGAAACTTTAAAAAAAAAAGGAAAATATATTGCAGCTGACAAAGAAAAGTAACATTCTTTGTTAACATGAAATAAATATCTTTTAAAAAAATCATCCCCAAACATTCACTGTTGTCTTTCTTTTCCTCGCTGCTCACAGGATTTGCTGTTTCGTTTAACAGAATATCCTGAACCAGAGCAGAACGTCTCTCAGTGCAGCAGATAAAAAGGTTTCACTTCAGCGGTTCATTGCATTGCAATCTGTGCAGCTCCGTCAGTACTTACTGAAAACCAAAAGAAACTGCTGTAACAAATCTATGTTTAAAACCTGAAGTATAATAAATGTTTCTGTTGCAGCAAGAATGGAGTAACAAGACCTTTCAGGCCCTAAAGGACTTGTCAACTCCATATAAAGTAGAACAAGACAAAAAAAAGGGAGATGTTTCAGTGGAGAATCAAACTGTCAGATCTTTCTGCTGTACTGGCAATAACGGTTTATAATTGTTTTTGTTTTATGTATCAGCCCGTGCTAAGCCATGAATACAAAGAGAAGGAAAAAAAGGCAACGAGAAAAGTCAAACAGCTTAATCATGATCCTCACTGACAGTGAAACCATCCTCAGAGTGAACAGGCAGAAGATCAAGTGACTTTGTGTTATTTTTTGACTCTAAATGTTGAGCTGAAAAGACCAAAAAAATGTCAACAAGTGCACACACACATAGACAAGTGATGGCTATATGAACATTAATCCCCCAGACTTTGATAAAATGACCCTTGATTCATTTAACATTAATAAAACACATTTCTGCAGTTGTGTAACTAATACTGCGTCAATTTTACTTAAATTTCTTGGTATCTTGCTGTGCGATAATGACTCTTAGTGCCTAACTGATGTAAAGATAGAGTTAAACAGCCACAGTCTAATAAATGCACGGCTCAGACCATAAGCATTTAGATATTTAGACAAATCTTTGTTTATTTAGGGTTCCCTGTTTCATCAAATTAGTATTAAAGTGAAATAATAAATCTGAGATAAAAACTGAACACGCAATGCCCAAAGTTCATGGTTCGAAAGTAATTACAGACTTGGCAAAATATATTTTTTTGTTTTATATTATTTTATGAACAGTTAATTCGTAGGCCTCAGGACAAACTCGGAGTTGCCCTTTAGATTGAGGTAGTTTTCTTTCAACATAAGGAGTAGTGTCGAGTTTGCAAGTGAAAAAAGATGATCATGAGATTGTAAAACTGAAGAAAGATATCACCGGGTTGGTTATCTGAGGTAGCCAGTTCACCAAAATCAACAGTTGGGCACATCTTCTAACCGGCAGGAGGTAAATGGGCAGCACGGGATTCGAGCAGAAACTGATGTGTAAGTTGAAGAAATATTTTTTTGACACACAGCAAATCAAACCAGGGTCAGGGATTAAGTAAACAAGTCGTACTCTGGGGAAAGTGTGGCATCACCTCTGCAGCTATCAAACATACTTCCACATACTTGGAAATATGATCTGGTGTTTATTGGTCATATGAATGTTAACTCTACACTCAGCTTTGTGCTTACATTCAGAAAAAATGATTTTTAATTAATCTCAATCCAACTGAGTAGCAATACCATGAACTGAAGTGGTGGATGCAGGAATAATTTGGTAGAGACAAAAACAGGTCCAAATGTTTAAAAGTCCAGCATGTAAGACCAACACTAGGTGGAAGGAATTAAACAAAAAAACCTAGAGATTTTATCTGGATGCATGTGCAGGCCATCCAGCAGCATCAGGACCTGCAGACTTTAGGCATTGTTTGTTTGAAAGAGCAATATCTCAGGTTGTCACGTCCATTCTGCTGTAAAAATATCCAAATCAAATCATAGCCTGGCACCTCACTGTTGTACCCACAGGATGATTTCATTAAATAAACTAAATATTTCTAAGCACAGAGCTTAAATAACTCGGCGTGTTATTATCCAAGTACTTATGGTCCAGACTGTCGGGGTTGCCCAGTAACAGATGTCTCCGTCTTCCCCGTGACATTTGATATTTAATCTGAAAATATTTTTGCACACCCAATAAATAATTCATAAGATGTGAAGGGTCCAACACAAACTACAGACAAAACCTGTTCACCGTCTGATAGAGTTCACCTGCAGTCACAGAGCATCGTAACAAAACTAGATATTAGCATTTAAAGGCGACCAATCTTCATTTTTGCAGCCACAAAGTGTGACAGAATCTCCACCGAATGGAAAAGAAATCATAGAGCAGCATGCTGTTGAAAGTGCACACACACACGCATGCACACGCGCGTGCATTTCAGTTACACGCAATGTACTCAGACACACACCCAACACACGCACAATTTGGCAAAATACTCCTCGGTAGTTTGAACGTGTCCATGTCCACTCCTCCTTATTGGCAGCTTTCAGTTTCAGTTCTTTGCATTCCCTGTCCAGGAAAAAACAAACAAACAAACAAAAGAAAAAAAACCCAGAAAACCTCAGAGTAGGATAGCTGGGATGCAAGACTGCTGCCACAAAGATGGCCGCTGTGGCGTCAAGTGAAAGCAAGGGATTGGTATCAGCCTGTCCTCCGTCCCTCCACACTTCTCCTTCATCTCTTCTGCAGTCCTTTGCTGATGAAAAGTAAGGCAGGAAGTATTTAATTATTTTTACTATTATCATTTTTTTTTGTTTCTTTTTTCTGAGCTGCTGGCAAACGGCACACACTGCCATGCCTCCCCGCCGGTCGGACACTAGAGGGCAGCAGAGACAAACAGCCCGATGACTCAACACTACACATAACACACTGAGCCTCATAAACAAATAATATCCACACCTTTGGGAAAAGGAAGAGCCTTTTTGCTTTGACATTTCCCTGCTTAACATCGGCCTCTGTCCCCGTCTTCTGACATATTTTTTTCATCACTTGTCTCCTCTTGCAGGTTTTTGAAGCCCCAGTTGCAGGCCAGCGGTAAAAAACGGCTAAAATGCGAATCTCACTCGCTGCCTAGGCCATGTAGATGAAGGTGTTGATGTCTCCCTCGTCTCTCTTTATATACTTGTGCTCGATGAGCCACTCGATCTGCTCCTTTATCATCTTCTTCTGAGGCAGAAACATGTTCTTCAAGATTTCTACCAGCTCCGTCTGCAGCTGGGCGTTGCTGATGCGCTTCCTCATCTTCATAATTTGGATGATGGCCTCCTGAAGGAAAAAAAGCAGAATGTTACACAATAAATTTCTTACTCCTGCATTAAAAAATATAATTAGATGATCCGAATGATATTAGCACAGCTGTAAGTAGGGTTGCATTGATACCGATACCACTCTGAAGTACTCATACTCGGTAAAGTTGATCGATACCAGGAATCGATCCCAATTTATTAAAGCGCAATGTTTATTTTCAATTCAAATTCTAGTTATGTTATCATTCTTATTCATATTTTATTTTTTTACTTATTTCACCATCATTTGTTGTAAAAAGAAGAGAAGAAAATAAAACCTGTCTTCCAATTCACTTCTTTTAGTGTGGTCGGTATCGGAAAGTACTCAGATTCAAGTATCGGCATCATATTGGTTTGGAAAAATGTGGTATTGTTGCATCCCTAGATGTAACCTGTCTGTACAATGTGTTATCATGTTATAGTTATAGGAGCTGGTTTAAATGATTTACTAAACATTTAAGGACCGTCAGTTTATGTACAGAAGATACTAAAAGTAATTTTCTGATCCAGCTTAAACATTTTTAATCATTATTCCACTGTAACAAGTTTAATAGTAACTCATTAAAATGACACAGTATTAAGAGGATGAATGGTCTCAGTAGAACAGAGAAATAAAAACATGTTTATAGAGTCTGTTGTCTCTACATCTTCAGAACAAAGATGCATGAAAATCTAATTTGTCACAACTAAAGCTACAAATTGTCCCCTCCTTCCTCATCCTTCACTATCAAATGAAAAACCTGGAACACGGTGCGTGTTTTCAGATGAAACGATTATCATGACAGGATTTGATCAGGATCTGACATTGGGCTGAAATTAGAAGAATCTAGTTTTGTACAAATGAGATCACCCAACAGGTTCATCAAAATGAAAACACTCTTAAGTGTTGTGTTTTTGTACCTGAGTTCTGAGTATTCTGAGCTGCACAATTCCTTCGTTCTCCTCTTCTCTCATTCGCTCAGTCGTCAGCTGCAGCCGACCAATCAAATTGATTTTCCCCCTCTTCTGGACTTTGGAGTTTTTGCTGAGAAAATGATTAAACAAAGAAAAATATTATGTTTGAAGTTTTAGAGTTAAATTACAACTAAAGAGCAGAACTAACTTGACGTGTTAATAAACACTTTTTACTATATACGATATACCCGTTGAAAGGGGAACTTAAACAAAACAACAGTATTTAAGATATTTGGGAAAATTAAGTATCTACTTAAAAAAAATAAATGTCTGTCATAGAAGTACAGGTGATACTCAGAAAATTAGAATATGCTGGAAAAGTTGTTTTTTTCAGGGAATTCAACATAAAAGGTGAAATCAATATGCTTTATGGACCAAGTACAGATTCAAACATTTGTTTAAATCCATTTTTTATTGATTTCAAGCAACATTAAAAAATTGAGTTTTTTAATTTGAGGTTTTCTAAAGCTGCAAATCCTAATCAGCGAAATCTAAACAAATAAAAGCTGAAATATATTGGTTCGTAAACTATTTGCCTATGTATGTACATTTCAAGTTAAGTTACAGAAAAGCAGCACTTTTTCAAGATATAATTTTCTGAATAGTACCTGTAATTTATCTTCAAAGAGTAAATGTACATATATTGACAAATAGTATGCAAACCAACATTATTATAGCTTTTATTTGTTTATATTCTGCCAATCAGGATTTATAGCTTAAGAAAACCTCAAATTAAAAAACTCAGAAAATTAGAATATTTCTTGAAATCAATAAAAAATGGATTATTAAATACAAAAATATCAGGCCTCTGAACGTAAAATATTTAATCTGTACTTACGACATAAAATGTATTGGTTTAACCTTTTATGTTGAATTGCCTGAATAAAACAACTTTTCCCACACATTCTACTTTTCTGATTAATACCTGTATGTGGCATGTTTTAGCCCCTACAAAAACCATAACTTACATAAGTGAGAAGTCCTGGTTGACGTAGAAGAGCGTGCCATCCGTGAAGTCTTTGGGAGAGCTAACTGGAGGGTTGTAGGACAGCACTTGTCTCTTCAGCTTGGGGAAGGCAACCAGGGACTGCACACACAGGACGGACAAGCTTCAGAATATAGGACAGCTAGAGTCACACTTTCAACATTAATAATGCAGGGAACATTATCAATAATGGAGCCGTTGATTTATAACTACTTTTAAAGATAAAAGATGGTTTATATGGATAAATATTCGTGTGTGGGGTGCCCCAACTGTTCATGTTGAGCTGAACATGAGCTTCATGTTTGTTATATCTCGTCTGCCAAGATCAGGCTATATTTAGTTGTGATTAATGTGTTAATCTCAAGTTAATGTATTAATCATGTAGCCTATGTGGTAAATAAAATAAAATATTCAATCCTGTCCTCGCTCTGACCCATAGCGTTCGACGCAGCTCCGCATCAGGCAGCTCCGTGGCCAGTTTGAGATTCTCGAAGGTGATTTTCTCTCTGGGCCTCTGGTTCCAAGCAAACAGCACTGCAAGCTGGAAGGTCGTCACCTCCAGGTCGTACTGGCCCACCTCGTTTTTAAACGTGATCTGAGCAGAGGGAAGAACAAACGATAGAGAGGGTAAGAGAAGAAAGAAATCTGTAATCTGATGAGTAGATCAGATAAAGCACTGAAAAACTAAAATAACTTCTCCCTGCATTCCCATGATACCAGTATATGAAATCAGAAACAAAACAAACTTCTAGACATTCCTCACATACCTCGCGTTCTTTCTTTTTTATGAGTTAATTCAATTAAATATGAGAAGACAAGTGACCAGACCACATAAATAGAGTGAAAAAACCTTAAATAAGAGAAGACTACAGCTGGACTAGAGGAGAGGCATTAAAGCTGCACTTTCTGATCTAAAAAATTCATGTTCAAGAGTAGTTCGATGGAACATTAACGATGACTTAGAGGCGTCCCGAGGCTGTGAAACCAAACTTTAAAACTATTTTTCCTGCTTTAAGTACAGCAGCACACACTGACAAGTAGATACGAACACTACGGAGGCAAACAAATAATTGATTATAAATTAATTGTTGATAAAAATTACTTGATTAAAATAAATTACGGGAACACAGGAGAAGCTGACCTCTGGCCATAGACATAACTTAATTTATTATATTAATTGAATTTAAAATAATAATAATAATAATCATTATTATTATTATTATTACTACTAATAATACTTTCTTTGTTGACATTGTTGCATTTGTAAATATGTTGTTTGCTGATGTCAAGAATAAATCTTTTATTGAGGAATAATATTTGCATTTACTCTTAAGATAGCATTTTCGTAGAAAAGAACCCATTGATCCAGAGGGGAAAAATTTCTCTGAAAAAAATGCTGCTCATCAATTAAAAGATCGATAAGAGCAAACAACTGTCAATTAAAAAATTACTTGTTAATTTGCATTCCTAACAAACACATTGGCCATTCTGAATGTGCATGCTGGCTGAGACATTATTGTGTGGAAAAAAGGAACAGAAACAGCAAAACGTCTCCAAAAAAATTCCCCCTTTTAACAACAACACAAATTTAGCTTTTTTATTTACTGTCTACTCACAATCCCGTTGGACATGAGGTGATGCCAGTGGAGTTTACGACCGCTATGGTTCCTCTTATAAAAGTCCTCCACCTCGGGGATAAGGTCCTCCAGTTCGGTGGGCAGTGAGACAAAAACCTTCTCACTGCTCCGCGACCAAGCGCCAGCATTCAGGATCTTTATGTTCACGCTGTCAGCTGCATAAAGAAGACGGAAACTGACAAACTGCACACTGAAATTTGTTCAATCATTAACAAACATTGCTAACACATCTGAATCAGTCTGCTGGTGTCCTTAAATTTGATATTTGTGATGCACTGGCTTGTATATATGAATGTATGACAATCAGATTGGTTTAAACTGACTACCTGTGAAGCAACTTGAGATGATGTTGCTATGAACTGGCGCCACACAAATAAAGTTCAATTGAATTATTCAGTCAACTATAATTTTCAATTCTATTTTCAAAAACCTTTTGTGTTATTTTACATTAACTAAATTTTAATCAATCTATTGCAAATGAAGTTCTAATAACAGCTTGTCTCACCCCAGACAACCAAAACACTCAATAATACTAATATTTCTGCTTTTTGTTAACATCATAAGTGAAAAGCAGCATTACATCCCGATCCTTGTGTTTCTGTGTCAGATTCAAGGTGCCAGACTGGTTTGTGTGTTTTTGGTACCTGGCAGGGCCAGCTTGTTGTGTTTGTGTGTTTTTGGTACCTGGCAGGGCCAGCTTGTTGTGTTTGTGCATCTCTTTGAAAACTTGATTGAGGTCCTCTGAGACCTTGATATCCTGGAACATCCTGGCCAGCTTGTTCACATAATCTGCAGGCATTCCTACTTCCTACAATGAAAAACAAACATATGCATGGATTCATAAACAAAAATTCATAAATTAACATTTACATCCATATCCACATATATTTTTTAGCTCTAATTTAATGAAAACACTGAGGGAGTTAAAATTATCACCTCCCAAAATAATCGTCTCTCACTTCACTTGGGTCTCAACAAACTCCTCATTGAAATGTACAATAACTATTAGTACAAGAATGCATGTAACTTTCCAGTTTTCCTCAGACACAGTGGAGAAAATGGAAAGGGCTGTAATTTATTTTTAATGAGGATGTTCATTCAGGCATCAGGTTATAATGATAATATTAACCTGACAAAAAGTTATGAGTTTAACACAGACATAAGGATTTTATGTTTATCAGAAAAAACAGTAATTATTGTGGTACTGGTTCGGAGTCGTTGGTTTAGGGACTTTAAGAAAAGGAGAACTCACTCTAAGCCACTCCACCATGTTCTCTTCAATCTCGCTGTCTGCTGAAATGTCCAGAATCAGGCGTCTGGTCAGGTGAGCTTTGTGATAACGCATAAACACATCTTTGTTCTGGACGTACTTTAACACCAGGAGCTGCAGGGAAGGAAGAGAAATTAGAGCAGGAATAAAGCCAAAGGGGTTGAAATGATCTGAAAACCAGAGCAACATTGATGAACAACGTAAAATTAAAAGGAATTAAAACG
Source organism: Craterocephalus amniculus (assembly GCA_036024015.1). Taxonomy (NCBI): domain Eukaryota; kingdom Metazoa; phylum Chordata; class Actinopteri; order Atheriniformes; family Atherinidae; genus Craterocephalus; species Craterocephalus amniculus. Next base: position 13,375 of record JAVQJG010214059.1, read on the forward strand.
TACCACTTCTTTGAGTTTGAGCTCAATTTCTTCTGAGGTGAGTTTCTTGCTAAGGGGAGTTTTTCTCAGCAGCATGTCGCAGTAGTTTGCCAGCAGCTCCGGACATTTAGACTCTGGCTGAGTCTTCAGGCCCACACTGATCGAACAGAAAAATGCACACGAAAAATGTTTACATAAACAATAAATTTACACATTTTTAGAGATGCAGGATTTCCTCAGCACTTTGTTGGTAGGGCTGGGTTTAAAAAAATGATTAAATCGCTTTGAATTGACTTAAGAATTAAAAAATCATCAAAATAATCAATTCATAAAGTGCCAAGATCAATTAATTAATTAATTTTTTTTAAAGAAAGCTTAATTTTTATTTGGCCACTGTATTGTTTCTGTGAACACTGTATGCTGTTTAACATGTAACACTGTTTGTTTTTTTAAACAAATAAATGTTACAGTTATGAGTGTGACATGCCAGTGCTTCTGGACATTTTTTAATGAAAACATGAATATTAAATGTATATCAAAATACACACTGTTGAAAGGTTGCTTCAGTGTTTCATGAACATTGCCATCTTCAAATGACTTAATATTCAAGAAATATTGATGCGACATGAACATCTGAAAATAAATTGAATTGAAATTGATCGAAATCAAATCAATTTTTGCTTTTGTGAATTGAATCGAATTGATTCAGGAGATCAGGAGTGCTACCCGGCCCTATTTGTCGGTATTGGACGATGTGAGCGTCAAAATTAAATATTGGCCATTCTGTCAATATAATTAGCCGATAAAATAACAAATGCTGGCAGAGCATAATCCAAGTTTATTTTAAGTAGCAGAGGATCCACATATTCTTCTATTTTTTGTTTAAAACAACTCTCATGATTCAATTTGACATGTTGTGCTGTTGAGATATTTTTTTTATTTTTAGCACAAGGATTAAAAATTACATCATTTTAAATTTCTTCTTTTTAAATGTCTGCATTTTCCAACAAGCCAACATGGCAGGGGGTATGAAGAATAATACAGGGTTTTAATTCCACAACAGAGGAAAGTAATAAAAACCAGCAATTAGAAGTGGGAGGAAAATGTTGGCATCAGATATCAGCCAAATAAGTTGCAAAATATCAGTAAATCAGATATTGGTTAATAATGTAATTTCGTGCATCCCTATTAGTTTTAATCCATATTTAATTAACACTCAACAAAACAGCCCCACTCACCCCTTCTGCTTCATAGGCAGCTCCAGTTTGAAGATTGTGGCATCATTGACAACAGCCTTATAAGCCTGGGGAGGCAGAAACAGAAAACTGAGATAAATAAAGATTACCATCGCTGTTGTAACAAAAAACACAACTTAATATATGTTCACATAATTTAATAATATAAAAAAAATAATCTGTTTTTTTTAATATGTCAAAAATGTCTTTAGTCTGTAAGGTAGCATTTAAAACTTACTTTAACTAATACATAAAAATGTTTCTCAGCAGGTAAAATGACATAAAGCTACAAAACCTTTAAATTCTTTCATTCTTGGAGCCTATTTTTCTATCAGTTGCTGATTAATAAATATACTATTCTGATAAGAGTGTGATATAAAATGTAGTGTCCATCGGTGTGAACAGTGTAAGTGGTTGTCATTTGGATCTATTTTGAACAGCAGGCTTAGCTCTTTAACAACACATGTGGCAGAAGTTGATTTAACAACAAAGAAAGAAGAGCTGGGATGAATTATTTTGTTTGTGTTTTAAAAGTTTGATTAAGCAGACCTTATCTCTTGCAGTGAGGAAGCGAGGATCATCCTGGAAAGCTTCCTTTACCAGCTTACTGAAGCGGTTAAACAACGTCAGCAGCTGCTCCACGTATTTCTCAGAATCCTGGATGAACACACACACACGCACGTTTGTAACGAATGAGCAGTAGAGTAAAAAAAAAATCTGTGCTTTGCTTTTTGACTGCTTAAGTTTGAGTTGCTGCACGTACAGTAGTGATAGTCTCAGCGGCAGCCACCATGTCGGCTAGTCCAGCACTGATGATATGCTCTTCTAAGTCTTTCAGCATGGGCTCAATCCCGTTGGGAACTTTGTCCATCAGGGAAAACATCAGGTGCAGCTCTGCAGAAAGAAAATCAAATAAATTGCACACAGAACAGGAAAAATACTGGATGAAGCCAAAAATAAGATCTACAGGCACTTCTGACTGTAGGAATATTTTATGTAATATTTGTATTTGTACTGCAGAGACAAAGGATTTAAGGGGGTTATTTCTTGCAGATATGAAAAGATACTGAAAACTACCAGAAATAGGGCTGGGCGACAAGAACCAATTTTCATATCTCAATAATTTTTTCTCAATATATATCTAAATATATTTTTTTTTGGTCACGTAAACAAATACAGTTCAGATTTATGGGCTTATAAAATGCACTTTTATTAAAGACCAGAACCACATGTGCATTTGAATATTTGACTGAAATTAAAGTATATGTGTATTAAAATAATGAAAAATACTTTTTAATGACCCCAACAAAGATAAAGTTGTGCAAAATGCTAAAAAATACATATACTTAACTCAAAACAAGCTAACTCGATATAAGCGATACTCCATTATTCTATAATATTCTATATCGATTTGCACATTGCTCAAGACTACCAGTAATGCATGTGGACCTTGGTCAGTCTATTCAATGATTGGTGAACACATGAAGGCATCACTTGCAACCAATGCTGCTAAAACCTAATTCAACACAATGAAAACAGTCGCAAAGTAAAACAAATTGGTGATGATTTAAATAAATTAAAGAAAACTAATGTCTAAACAGTGCACCCAGAATTTACTTAATATCCAAATGTTGGCATTGGGCCTCAAGGAGATTTTCTGAAGACTTTCTTAAGCTATTGATGTGTGTGGTGCTCCCCCCGCCCCCCCAATCCAGCAAGAAATCAACACTGAGAGAAGCTATTTCTATTTTTAAAGTCTAGTTAGCTGATGCAGAGGTGAAGCGCAAACAGATTTTAGTTTGAGTCTTACAAAACAGCTTATCATTAACAAAAAAGTAAAAACTGTGAATGGTTCTGATGTCACAGCGGTTTGAAGATACTCACTGTCTGTTTCATTGCGTTTAATCATTCCTGGACATTCGGCTAAGATGGTTTCTTTGAAGGACGTCACAAGAGCATTCACACAACATTCCATAAGCTGAGGAAACAAACGGGGAGAGACAGCTGTAAGGAAAATAACACTTCTATAAAATAAATAACCAGTATCTTAGAATCTTAGAGCAGCTTGAAGAAATCATCACATAGGTTATGCTTTTGTTTGCAATTTTCAGTACAGAAAAATCAAGCACAGACTGAATGTTGTCCATTTTGTAACCAAAAACAGTGAGATATTATTTATGAGGGAGAAAAACTGGCTGAAGTCATTAAAAAGTGTGTCAGATTAAGTGAGAGACACTTACTGCTTGAACAGAGTTACATTCACGGCACGTCTCCAGATATCTTAGTGCTCTTTTCTCCTCTTCTCTCAGCTTTGCGTCTGCCTACAAGGAACCACATCAACAAAAGTTACAGATGCAAGGCTGTTAAATCACCGGATAAATAATAACCAAATAACATATCTTTTGTAAAAAAAAACATTCAAGGTTGCAATTTTTTTCCTTCCTTAAATCTGTCCCAAATATTTACAGATTTATAACTAGTAACAATTGAATTTTTATCTTTACAGAAAAGCAGTTTTCTGACATTTTACTGTTCAAAAACACAACATATGACTGTTTACATGTCATCCATTAGCTATCCAACCCCCAGCTGTTATCTCACCCTGACTTTGGAGGATGAATGAGTTAAACTATGTGATAACATTATAACATGGGAGGCTTGTTTAAAGTATTAAGAAAGCAGATTTTTCAACCAGAATATTTATTAGCGACATCTCACACTTTACAGGGAGAACATGCAGTATTTTATAGCTTACATATTTCATGTAGTTCTGGACGCCGTTTTGTTGCAGGTAGGATGGCGCCTGTGTTCGGTAAAACCTCTCTGTGGAGTCCAAATAGGCTTTCTCAAAGTTATCCCTGTAAATCTGCAGCTTGTCGTCTGGATTGGAGCACAGGTTGACTGGCAGGAGAAAACAGAAAGAGGGAAAATAAACACAATGTTGTTTATAGTCACAGAATCTGTGGTACTTCATTAATCAAATTTTAAATAAAAAAAAAGTTCTGTTGTTACAATTTTGTATTTTTGCACACAATGAAAGTATTAAATTATTGCGATATTATGTTTTGTTGTCTGTGCGTCTCACCGTACGACTCGCGTACACCTATAACTAGCTGCGAGTCAAACGCCTCCCCCAGCCTCTCGGCATGCACCAGCTTCATAGCGCTGTCTTGCAGGCGACTCTTAATGTTGGAAAAGATGGACTCGTTCCACGTGTCCAGCATCAGCTGTGGAGAATAAAGTAAATGCACCAACACGCTAAATCATCAACTACAGTTCCACCTGCAAACAATAAGTGTTTTCTTACAATTATGCTGGTTGCTTAATTATATTCCCTTCCTTACAATTTCCTCAACCATGATTCATTAAAAAACTAAACAAAACCCCCCCCAAAAAAACATAGATCCTAAGTGATCTCCCTCACACAGATTGAATCAAACGTCAAATAACACAGATAACACACTCTAGGTTACATCGTAACTGTAGAAAACTATTTGTCTGACCTTGCGTACAATGCTGTCCTCCATGTTAGTTTTCTTGTTGCTGCCTTGTTTTCCCATCAGTGTGATCTCCAGCTGACAGAAAGGTTTGGGCAGGATGTCACACTGGGTGAAGAACTTCCTCCACTCTACAATGTAGGCTTTAAGCAGGGCTGTGTCGTCCTGATGGCTCAAAACACGCTGCCATGACAAGAGATGATGCAATCAGAGGGAGCTTCATTCATAAGTACTAATAAAAGTCTGATTTTCCAGTGAAGTTTAGAGTGATAAGTCTTAGCATGTATCAAACATTTTTAATAGCAGATATGCAAATCATAGATGTTTCAGGGACAAATTTTTTACTTATGAAGCTGAAAGTACTTGATGACTATGGAGAACGTGATTCTGTCTATTAGTAGAACTGTCAGTGATAAAAAACAACAGCAATAAAAGCTATTTTTAATATCATGGTCCTCTTGTAACAATAGTCAGGTAAAATAACCAGACTGCAACTCTGTATCACTACGGCAACATCGAAACAAATATGCAGTCAGGCTAATACCAGCTGCCGTTAAGTTATGCATTGGTTAGAAAGCTCCACCTTTCCATTTAACCGTGCTTTTGTCCGTATTATTGTCTTTATAATCAAGTTATTGACCCTGATCTGTTGACTGGGCTTTATAGTTTCTCTGTTCGTGATAATATGGTTGAATTCTGCACAAACATGAGCTTCAAGCTACTTGAATGGGGATTTTTTTCAGATACTGTAGAAATAAAAATTTAGGTTTTATCAGAGGGACTGTCTGGAAATAGTTTCACTGGCTGAAATTGACAGATAATCTTAAAGGGCTGTTTTTCAGTTACAATTTCTGATGCATTTGGCCATCTTCATCTTCATCCTGCTCCTTTCAAACTTTTTAGTACTCTTTTATTTTAGGGGGTGTGAATCCTGCAGAAACTCACGATTCAATTTGATTCAGATTCTTGGGGTAACGATTAGATTCTGTATCGATTTTCGATTCAAATTGATCTTACTCACATTCAATCCTCTTTTAGTAACAAAATGTGATGATTAACTCCATTCCTCTATAAGCCAGAAACAGCTCTGAGAAATTGTTTCATTAGTTGAAAGAAAACTCATCATTTTAATCAAAAAGCGGTTCAAACTTAGCTAATCTGGAAAAGTTTAACGTGTCTTTGTCACTTAGCAGCAGCTTTGAAACTCAAACTGATAATTTTTAGCCTTTTAAAAAATTGATTCTCGAAATTTTTTTAAACGATTCTGAATCTTGATGAACAAGAATCTCAATTCTGATTAAAAACTATTTTTTTCACCACCCCTAATTTTTTTGTTTTGTTTTTTTTGTCTCTCTTTATTCTACAAAACAGAAAATATGTTAACAAGAGCATCTTTACTGCATAAATGTATACTTAGACTTGACTGGTTTTACAAAATGATGCTAAAGGATTAAACTTTGACCAACATGCTACTAATAGCACTATGGATGTGTCACTCCTGTTTTCAGGGCATCAACTTTACACGATTTCAGTCAAGCTCTATTTAAAGTACGCAATTTCTTTTCTTGTGTGTCGTGGAAACATGCTGTGCCTTGACATGCCAAAACAACACAGGACAATTGAGTCAAACCTGGTCAACCTTTTCATGCAAGGGGTTAGGATGCTTATTCAGGCGTTACACTAAACCGTCTTCTGTTCATCAGACATGAAACCGTACAGTCTCGTGACTTTTCAGGGAACATTACTAATGACTAAAAACACCCAGGCTGTATGTAGATGCAACTTACTGCTTGTGCTTGCTTGATAAAGTCGAGGATGTCTTCTTTGAGTGCTTGGTGGATTTTGGCTGGACCTTTATCGTCCCATAGACAAACAGCATGGACGTCTCTAAAGAATGAAATTCATCCTGTTAGTTCATCAGGTGTGAAAGAGAATGCGTGTGTGATAAAACACATATTTTTACATGAGAACAATATTTATAAAGTAATTATTTAAATCAGAAGTCTAAAAATACTTAATTTAACTGGTAATAAGTGAAGAAATTAATTAATCGACATAAAAAAGCTTCAAAGGTAGAGTAGACTGAATGTTAACCAACAGACTCTGACATGCAAACATGCAATAAAGCTGCTGAGGATGTTTAAAACTGGCAGGTCCATACTTGTCAGGAGGTTTCAAGTCATGGAAAAAAAAAACATAAAAAGAAAAGAAAAATAAAAAACATCGCCCATAACACAACATCCCTGTCAGACTGAGGCGTTCTCTGGTTTAACTTAGTTATTTATTCACATGATTACTGCCACCAACCCAGCAGTGACAGCACAAGATAAATGCTTTTTGAGGTTTTAGCTGTTTTAGTTTTATTTCAACTGTATTAACTGTTTTGTGTTTAATAGAAAATAAGTAAACTGTTTTTATGTTTCATTTGCATTTTTTAAGCCTTAACAAATGAAGTGGAGTTGTGTTTTAAATCTGTATTTACCTCTAAACTATACAAATTCAAACAAATTTCTTTAAACCTGTCACATTTGTTCAGTCTTTTTAGAGATTTTGGATGACTCATTGAGGGCTAATCTGCTCTTCTCATCCTCTTTCTGAGGAAAAACGGAAGTGACCAACTGCCTTCTGTTGTTACTTTTACTCCCCCACATTACACCCCGGACTAGTGTGTTAAATCATTTAATCCATTCTGCCCAGAATAACAAATTTGCTTCAAGGTGTCTACAGAGCAATTCTCCCTGCCGCTCCATCTACAGACAGAAATGTACATAATTCTACATAACAAAAGAAAGATTGTTTTATGTGACAAAATCCATGTGATAAACTAGAAAAACCCTCCAATAAAAACAAAGGTGGTGGTCTTCAGAACCACACAGAATAAAGCTCCGACATCTTTCCTGAGGGAGTTTTACCACTGTTAATACTTTCATTTGTGTGACCACAACATATCACATGAGGGTTGGGAAGGGAAACAACATCCCAAACAACCCAGGATGTTTACGTGGCACACAGGACCTCAAGGTGTGAGTGACCCTTGTGGAGTAAACCCTCAAGGTTAGTTACTGTTGGATAACGGCTAACATTTCTTTAAAAACAATAACTTCAGCTACATTCTCTTTAATATATAATTTTAAAATAAAGCGAGTGACTAAGCACTAAAAAAAGCTGCAGACGTGTGTGGAGTTAAACTAAACCAAAGATATATTCTGATCAAATCTGATAAGAGGTAAAACTAAAACCTCTTACATCTCCAACTGAATTGCAGTGTGTAATGATATTTATGAGATGACTATTGGTCATTCTGGCTTCAAAATGAGAAGACTGTTCTTAGGAAGCAGCTGCTGCATGCATGAGGACAAGAGCAACGAGAGTGTCTTACGAGAACAAGTCGAACCACTGTTGCTTGGTGACGGCCTCCTGTCTCAGCAACTTGAGGACGATGGGTCGCATCAGGTCCCACTTGTCCTCAAATTGCAGGGACCCCTTGTTCTGGAGGAGAAATAAAGGAGGACGAATGATTACAGCAAACACAGAGTAATGAGTAGTGAAAGCAAGAGTTTGCAAGAGATAAAGTGTAAACAAAGACTGAAGATGTGGTTGGTTAGGTTTTTAAAAAAAAAAACAAAAAAAACACATGGGGTTTGGTGACTGGCCCTTATATGAACTTCCCTAAAGTTGAGAGACTGATTAGGAAACTAGAGAAAAGAAGCATTAGAAGACATATTTATCCAGTTAATCAGATTTTTCACTAAAGGTAGTTTAGATTTAGATATAAGCTTGAAACTCTGAAATGTAGATTAGAGAAAAAGGCAGTGATCATTTTGTGAGGTTTATTGTTGATCATTCAACATAAACTTCAGGAAATCATCATCATCATAAGACAACTGTCATTTAATTAAACCCTAAATCACTCTTTATGTGCTACCTGATAATCTCAATAGTTGTCAATATCGCACCATAATATTATACTATATTAATAAACAACTATTTACACAGGTTTTCATATTTTTGATAACCCGTACCTTAGCTAAGAGACACTAAAAACTTTGAAAAAGGGTTCACACATTTTTGTTAGGGGAGCCCTCAGTGTTGTCACTCCATTGCACCTGAGCAACACTGTATCTGTCATTATTACTTCTGGATCCTGCGCAATAATTTGATAATTAAGTGCAATAATCTCTCATGCAACAATCTACAATACACACCCGTCTGTTATTTATTTTTAATTATCCATATTGATACCCTGTACACATTCACTTATCAGACAACTTTCAATATTTTTTTTCTTACTTATTTTTGTGTTTTTCAACTCTTGTACTGTCCTTTAAGCTTATTTTGATCTATGTTTAAGTCTGTAAAGTCTTATGTCTATTTATTTGCCCTTGGCCAGACTGTCTTGTTGTACTTTGTGCTGTTGCAGCATTGCAATTTCCCTGCTGTGGGACAAATAAAGGTTTTCTTATTCTTAATCTTATTAAAATACAGTATGCACACAAATTTCTGATTATCTCTAAAATATTTTAATATTCCTGGGTCATTGTTTATGTTATCTGCTTTGTCTGTAGTTTGAAACTTTATATAAATAAACTGAAAAGTGAGTCAAATTGTGTTGAAGCATGTACACAACAGTGATAGTGACAGTCTTAAGTGGGCCACAAAATTTGATGTTGCACCGGGGCAAAGTGTCAAACGGAAGAGGCCGATTATCTGTAAATTATTCCAGCGTCCATCAGAAACGGGATCTGTGCAGTTTTCCTTGCAGACTGCAAACTCTCAGATTTAAAAAAATAACATTACAGGGCCTATTGAGACGCGGACGTTGCATTTTAGCAGGTCATGTCGAGATGTTAGCTTGTCAAAATAAAAGCTAGCATAAGCCAAGAGACAGTAATCCCGGTTTTGGTGCAGAAGTGAGAAAATGTTTGGGTTTAGAGGTTTTATTTCCCTCCGAACCGTGTTTCCCCTATTTTCCAGCATTGGGTCAAGGGCTGGAGACGGTTCTTGTTTCTCTCTGGTTCGCCTTAGCAGAAATGTCTCTACAAGGCAACGCGTTTATTTCGCTTTTGGGTCAGAGTTTTATCAGACAGAGGACATTAAGGTTTAAAAATTCGCTTTTTTATTTAGTTTTAGTAGAGAAGTATTTATCATTTATGGTAACAGACCCCGGCATAACACCACCGGACTTCCAACAACGCCTGCGGTGGCAACTGTGACTTCAGTCGCACTTATCTGTGTTTTTATTACATGAATGCTATTATTTCTAAATGCGTGTAAAAGTCATAACACTGAAAACATATCCCTAGACTTTAACTAAAAAAATATGGCAACACAGAGTCCAAATCTGCTCGTAAACATAGCTATATTCGAGTACTTCTTACCTTTAACAAATTAGACGTCGCCATGTTTCTTCAACTTATCACCTCGCAGAATCTCGCGAGACAGGTGTTGAGGAGTGTGTTATGATAACCTCACAGTCTGATGAAGAACTGTTGTTGCTGAAATACATACTGTGGTATTTGAAAGGGAACAAAAGAAAACATTAATAATAATAATAATAATAATGATAGTGGGTTCACCGTAGGCACTCCACAATACAAAAAACTCTGGCTCGTG